>JAQGDG010000425.1:0-156685 GCA_029844215.1 Przewalskia tangutica
ATACAAAAAGCCCGAAATACTATTATACTTCCCACACCACAAAACCGAAACCCTAAGGAAAATCTCCATAGTTAGTTGGAGTCATAAGTAGAAGTTGGTTAGAACTTCTAAGGGTTGTTTGGAGCGAGTCGGAGCACACGGAGTTGGAGCTAAACGATTGCCCGTGATCGACTTTATACTTGGATAATTGTGGCTTATCAGGTAATTATCTTGTCCTCTATTGTAATTGGAAATTACATGATTGTTAGACTATATAGTTGAAGTATACTATATATAGATCGAACGTTGTTATCGGCAATGTCTTTTGACTTAAGCCCAATAATAAACCTTTTCGAAAGAAGAGTACTGAATCAGATTTACATAGGACTCAGACATGAGACTTGTAGTAATAATGTGGAGTAGAATTGTACCTGCCGGGTTAGACGTATAACCCCTCGTTGGCTTGGTAGCCGACCCAGATAGAGAGGAGATTTACGCCGCATGTGTGGGTGTCACAATTTTCTGGTAGAATGTTCTACTGGGGATCTAAATGATAATAAGCGCCTTGTGGCCTTATAGGTTGAAGTACTACGTGTGGCGCGATCTACTTGGCTTAAGGAGTAGCCGACGCTGAGGTACTTGGAGCGTTTGCTATTAGTCGATACTCGTCGCGAGGTATGTGAACCTCTTCCTATCTCTTCTAGCATGATATGTGTGAACTATGTAGTAACGGAGACGTCATACGTGCTAAATGTATTTGATTGGTTTAAAACATAAAGTGTTATAACGGCTTTATGGGAAGTTGGTTATAATAGCTTTATGTTGATAAGAAAATACTTGTGGTTCTTAAAAGGTAACTGATTTGAACTATAACTGGCTTGTTATGTGTTAATAAAGAACTGAAGTATTTCAAAAGATTTTTGAATCATTTTGAAAGAAGAAGTAATACTTGGTTTTTGAAAACTTAAGAGTTATACTAGCTTTATGGGAAGTTAGGTATAACGGCTTAAGAATGTTTTACTGATTTCGGAAATCAGAATGTACCGACAAACCATCGCAGCGTTAATAAAAGGAAATGTTTTAATAATTAAGTATTATTAAGACCAAGAGAAACTTCCATCTGCATAGAAGCTAAGATGAGACAAAATGATATTTCCTAGATCATGGTCTTTAATAAGATTTTTACAAACAAGAATATCCTACTCACATATAAGGCTTATGTTTCGATGGTTTAAAAGAGAATGATATTCTTAAGTGATTAATACTATGAACTGCACAAAACCTTTGAAAAAATTAGACAAACTTGAACATTGGAAATTAGGCAAACTTGAACATTGGAAAAGAATGTTGCTACTTGATTTTACAAAGAGAAGTAATTGATTTACTTTAAAAAGATAGTCACTCTATTTTTATACTACGAATTATTGTGTGACATTGTGAAAGTAACGTATCTTTTAAAGAGTAAATGTATGAAGTACTTTGGGGATAAACCCGAACTTGTTGGCATATAGTGGAAAGTACCTTGTGTATAACTTGATTGTGTTGGTTTGTGATAGCCTTGTAATACTTTCTTGTTGATTGATAAGTAAACATGCTAGGATGCTACGTGTGTTAGTATCTTGTGATGTTGTGTAAAGGGTTTTCCTTTGTTGTGCTTATGTTGTTTAACGATAAGTCAGGTTAGTATTTTACATCACCATCTCTTGAGATGATTCCGGTTAAGTGCCTCCGATGCGGGTAGACTCAGTGGTCGATGGACATATGATTCGAGAATACCTCACGCAGTCCCGGGGGCCTATGCGAGCTACGAGTTCCAGGTTAGTGTGCGTCCTTTATGGGCATGCGTCCATGGGCCATGCGATCGCGAAGTCCGTGACGATGCCGGGAGTAGCTACCGACGCGGGAATACCTCACGCGCCGACGAGATTGGCCTACGCGAGTCTGCGAAGTTCGAGGCTAGACGCACATTAGATACCGCGCAAGTGGCGCCTTTGATCATGTGACGATGCAGACGGATCTTATAATCTGATTCATGGCCTTGTTGATGCGTAGGCGTTAGTAATCGCTATGCCTTCGCATTTACCCGCACGGTTTTATTATGGCGCGGGACACGTGTTCATGTGTTCCTTGGTGCTTATATCATAAATCGCCAATGGCGGTGAGGAAGGTATTCCACGGGCGCATGATTGATGTGGGCGTGAGACCCATCGTTATATTTGAGTGATGACTTTGAGCGTGAGTCCACGACTTGATATGATCGCTTGTTTATTGTGAATCGTAGTTTTGTTATCATACATGCCTCCTCGCTTTATATAGACTACTATGATTTCATTTACGATTTTCGGGCCACATAGACCTCGCCCGGGGCTGCGTTCATGCCGCAGTAAAGGTACACCGTTGATCCTCGCTCTTGGAGGCATGGTTCGCGGTTGGGAAAGCTCCGTTTCTCGGAGGCTTGTTAGTATAGTCCCCGTTGTTGTAGGTGCTAATGGTAGGTATGACGGCCTGTTCGCCGTTCCATATCATTCGTAGAGCAGGTCAGAGTACCGTGGAGTTTGTAAAAAGAGATTAAACTGCTCATGTTGAAAGAGTTGTTGTTATATATATGCCTGTGCAAGTTTTCACAGATTATTGTTTATACATTTATTTTATTTGTTGATTTATATGTTCCATTTTTCACGATGTATGACTAGGGTGCGAGGTAAAATCCACGGCCCGGTTCGTGTCGTGACAAAGTATCGTGATTAATCCTCGGAAAGTGTCTGACCGTATCAGATGAAGTCTTGATTATCGGTGTGTTGTGCACCACATCAATAATCGTGAGGCTATAGGATATTTAGGTTGGTTTCATTTCTTCACTCTGAGATCGTGCCTTAGAGTGTTGTAAGTTGGACCCTCTAACGTAATTCTTTCCCTATCATTATGCCTCCGTGCAGGCAAACCCGCCGGAAGGCAAAGCCGGCGGAGCCGCGAGTAGAGTACTGAGGGTTGTGCGAGTAATTCTTCGCTAGGCTGAGCGGCTCACGTACGCTTACGCGCAATGTGCCAAGAAACGTAGAGATCAACGGGTTAACGGCGACAGAAGGGCCAGAGCAGAAGATCCTTTGGTAACTTTCGAGGCGCAGTCACCACCGAGATTGAATATGCGCATCCACCAACGCAGAGTGGTCCTCCACGGGGGTTCGGGGCGTTCGGTATGCAGGAGTTGGTCAACTCCGCAGTTTCCGCTCACTACACGTAGGTTCCACCACCGATTCGCTTTTCCTCGGTGTTCACATGATGCAGGCGTCATTCGGAATGTCGCTTTAGTTTGTACTTGTAGTACTGCGGCACCGCGGCCATGTGTCGAGAGAGTGTCTCGGGAGGACTTAGCCTTCGAGATCGGTGGGTAGTTCGTCATCTTCCTTAGCTTACGCCTGCGGGCGTGTTTGATTAGAACGACTAAGGAGTGAAGCAAGAGATATAGATATATCCTTAACCCTGTAGATCTGTATGTGTAATAAGGTGAGTATACCTTAAGTGCTATGTTCGATAGCGGTGTGTTAGTAGTGATTAGAAATCATGGTTAACCAGTAAGATTTGGGGATAGAAGGTGTGAGCCTTAGAGTTTTATACGTAGATACCTTGTGAGGTAAGGCCGTCTCGAGTATAGGAGTGTTATGTTTGATCCTTGCTCGAGTGCATGGTGCACATGGGCTATGTGGGATAAGTCCCTGAGTAGCGTGATTTGAAAGAAGGTAGTCGAGCTAGGAAGACCGCCAGGTTTTCGTAACATGATTTGTGAAATTATTCCTTCGGGAGCTAGTGTTTTGCGCGCTGGTCGGGTTGAGGCCATGTTGCGGGTCAACCCACGGCATGTATGGGTGGGGTCGGTTGTGGTGGTCCCGCCTTGTGGTAAGTCACGAGGGTGTTAGGCCCAGTTTAGTTAACCAGATGAGTTTGTGGATGCGTTCGACCAGGTGGTCGGGCCGATGGGGCAGCCTATCGTGTTCTTCTGGCCGACCGTTCACCGGTAGTGTTGTTGTATCGTAAAGGTTGTAGGGTTGCAGGGGTGCCTACCTTCACCTTATGACGCAGTGGAGCCCAGTTATGGCTGTTTTTGTTTCGTGAAGTTTTACCAGAATGTGTTAAGAACTCAAAGTGAGTCTCGAGACCGCATTCGCCAGCCGATGTTTGGATTTCGTATAGTTGCGGATTGTTGTCTCCTGGAGGTAGTGTTTAAGCTACCATTTCAATGTTCGGATGTCGCCTTATGAAGCCTTGTAGGGCGGAAGTGTAAGTTGTCGGTCGATTGGTTCGATGCAAGGTTCGTAAATTGGTTGATCGTGTTCAGCAGATGTGGATAAAGGGTGAAGCTTGTCTAGAAGAGGTTCTGGAAGCTCAGAAATCGTGCGGATAATCGGCAACGACGCTAGAGTTCGTGCCAATGGTCTTCTTGAAGAGTACCACCCCGTTTGGGTGACGAGTTTTGGAAAACAGAGAAACTTAGCCCGAGTTGTTTTGGGCCTTTTAAGTTCATGAAGAATAGGCGGGTTGCCGCTATATGTTAGCTTTTGTCCGTCAGACTTAGGAGGCGACGTCCGGCCTTCGTATTGTTATGATCGGAAAGCATCGAGATCCATCCAGAGTGTTCCCGCTAATGATGACCACGTTAGAGATAGTAACCAGAGTTTTGGAAATCAGAGCGATGAGAAATGTGGTAAGAGTTCGAGCGTACGACGTCGACCTCGGGATCGCACGCAGTACCATTTGTTGGTCGCCGGAGTGAACCTCGCAAAGTGACAAAAGTATTTCTTTGTAAAGAGAAGGTCGAAGGAAGTATATTTTAGACCTGAGAGGTGTTTGTGGTGATGTTAGAGTGTTTCCTCGTGGACTTGGAGGTAAGTATTTTGCGCAAGTTGGTTCCGTGGCCACGCGTGCGTGATTGTTTTAAATGTAAGTATAGCGGTGAGGACTATACTGCGCGCTTGTTTTGAGACTTAGAAGGAACATTCGGGACGACTGTTTCTAGGAGGGGAGAATGTTATACCCCGTATTTCCAGAGTATGTACGTAAGGACGTACGTAGAAAATTTGAACTTGTAAAAAAGTGGCTTGGCCGAAATTTATTTATTCACAACACCCGATTAGAGTCGTTTTTTCGACTAAACGTTTTCACTTTCGTAGGAAAATTCACTATGTCATTTTTATTTTTTGCGGATTTTTCCGAGAGACGAAACATTTTGGACCAACAAGAGGCGCCACTTGGCACCCTCTCATTGAGCACGTTGTGGTAGGCGGTTCATGGGCGAAATGGCCATTGTTTGGTCAAGGGTTGGTAGGATATTTTGTGGTAGATGGATAAGGTGCACTTGGCAAGATCTTGGCCTACACTTGCCTTGCACTTGGCAAGATCTTGGCCATTGGTTGGCCTTTGCTAGACCTATAAATACCCCTCTTTGATGAACTTCTTCATCCACTCTTCACTTGTTCTAAGTCTTGAAACCCCTCTCCTCCTCTTGACTCGTCCAAGAGCCCTCTCCCCTTTGAAAGTGTCACGACCCATTCTGGCTGTGGATCGTGCCTACAGGGCACCCAAGTAGTCATACATCGTAGTAACCGGCGGAATATAAAACAAGACATGAAACGATTTATAAAATAAGACACGCTTATGTGAATAAACGTCGCTTTCGGCATATATATATGAACAAGGTTTAGCAGCTATATCCGACATCGCATAATACAACATGACTACAGCACTTAAGGAAATATATAACTATGGCGACAGGCCCCGCCATACCCCGATCAGACAAACTATCTACGATACAGGAGATCATACCAAAAGTAGAGCCTCCTATAAGATGGAGCTCGACACCAATGCAAAGAGATCCTAAGATGCGGATCTAGCACTGCCGCCGCTTACCGCAGATGAACGCAGCCTCAAGGAGGTCAAGACAACAGTACCAAGTATGTGAAACTATAAAGTACTTTAAAATGAAATCAAAGTATTTAAAACCTTTTCACAAATACAATCGCTCAATTGCACATAGTGCCATATCACAAACAATAACGATTAGGAAAACCGTAATGTGTCTAGTCTAGGCCGCGAATGATCGAAGCAAGGCCAATCGCCCATAGTATCATTCCCGCGTGCCTAGTCCCGACTTCCGCACCGCATAGGTCACACATGCATCCGCACGAGGTATACTCGCGACGGGGCAGCAACCCCAGATCCGCCTAGGCTCCCGCAGCCGCGTAGCCTCAAAAGACCGCGATAGTCTCAGCGGACCGCATAGGAATCCCGCGTCAGCTAAACGCCCGAATGATCCATCCCGAGCATACCGCCGCCCGCATAGTCTCACAGACCGCATAGGCCGATAGACCAAGACTGGGCAAGCCCTCAGATAATTAAGTCAAGGGTAGGTGATACAATAACAAAGACAACTGACTTACTGCTAACAACGTAGCACGCAAAGAATGACCCTTTACACAAGATTACAAGACACTAACACAGTAGCATCATAACATGTCTACTTATCACACAATCTTACTACACTTACCGTAAATCAATACAAGGCTTTTATAAACAAACAAGTAAATGCCTTTTTATCTTTCTTGATTGTTATACCTAACTTCCCATAAAGCTAGTATAACTCTTAAGCTTTGTTTTAAAACCAAATATTTATCTTCAGAAAAATGATTCAAAGATTCTTTGAAATGTTTTCGATTCTTTGTTATTCGTGCTTAAGCCAGGCATTGCCGTAAGTATTATTCAAAGCTTAAGCGTGGCATTACCATAAGTATTATTCAGCTTAAGTCAAAGACATTGCCGTAGTTATTATTCGCTTAACACATGTACGCCTACCGTACTATATATTGTAAAATATCATGCTTTAGGAAGAATCACATACCTTCTCAGTAAAACCACCGCCAAGTCAATATGTCGCACAGAGTCACCTATAATAGTCACACATATCTATTAAAGACTACTCAAGGTCATTCTAAACAAGTGGGTTCATAATTCTATGGTAAGTCAGGCAGCACTTCCTACCCATGAGCTATATAAGTTCATCGTGAAAACAAATTCTATGTAAGTACAGCTTGATTATTCTTCTTTAAACCCTTCTAAGTGATTAACACTTCAATTCTATTCGTGATATACTTCTAAGTATTTATACTTATCCTTATACTACAACGAAGAAGTATTCTCTAATTCAAAAGAGGGTTAGGATTATTACCCTGGTAAGCCCAATAATATCCTAGATAAAGTCGCACTGAGCAAGGTTTAGCTCCTATGTTGTATGCCCCAGAGCTCCAGAACCTTAGAAGTTCTTCACAACTTCTACTAAGTACTAAGGATTTGGGCTAGGGTATTTTGGGCATTATAACAATACTAGAAGACAACTTTTCTACCAAGGGAGGGGTAGATTTCGGCTAGGCTAGGGGTATTCGGCCAAGGCCACCTTCACAAGGGAGGGAGGTGTTTGGACGAAATGGCTACAAAGGAGAGGAGAGGATTTTTCAAGACTTGGAAGATTTGTGGATGAAGAACTCTTCATCTTAAGGGGTATTTATAGGTCAAGACATGGCCAACCAATGGCCAAGATTAAGACAAGTGCAAGGCAAGTGTAGGGTGAGGATTAACTATACACAAATATCCTACCAACTCCTTGACTTGTGCCATGGCACAAAAACGTGCCAAAGTTCCTCCATTTTCGCCCAATGGACGATTCAAGTCCATCAATGGAGGGTGCCAAGTGTTGCCTCCCGTTGGTCCAAAATGTTTCGCCTCTAAAAATCCGCAAAAATACTTAATGTCATAGCCGGAATTTTCTACGAAAGTCAGGAAACGCTTTCGTCGGAAAACGATTCTTTTAGCGAGTTGTGTACAAATTTCGAACTTGGCCTATCTTTAAGGCTAAACTTTTGACGCACGTCCTCACGCACATACTCCTGAAATACGGTATAACATTCTCCTCCTTAGAAACATTCGTCCCGAATGTTCCTTCTCAAGACGATTATCGAGAAGCTTAAACAATAGCAAATGCCACACACGGCCACAAAACAACACTTAGGCATAAATGATAATGGAAATTTACAAGTAGGAAAGTGAATTACCGGAGGTGTGGGAATAGGTGAGGATACCTCTGTCTCATGTCCTCCTCGGCTTCCCACGCCATCTCCTCCTCGAGCTCGTTCCGCCACAAGACTTTGACGGAAGCCACGCCCTTCGTCCGCAGACGCCTAACTGACGATCGACTATCGCGCATGGGAATCTCTCATACGATAACCCCTGGCCACGGACATCGTCAATCGGGTGTACCCTAGATGGATCCCCGATACATCTCTCAAAGATAGATACGTGAAAACCGGATGCACCGCTCCAGACGGACGGCAGATCCAACTCATAGTAACCTTGCCTACCTCGCGACAACTAAATGGCCCAATGTACTGGGCCGAAGCCTCTTCTTCCCGAATCTCATCACACCCTTCATGGGTGACACCTTTAGAAAACCCAATCATGAACTCGAACTCAAGATGCCGACGACGATGATCTGCATACGACTTCGTCGACTCGAGTCCAATAGCCGCTCTCGGATAAGCTTCACCTTATCCATCGCCGCCGCACCAACCGTCCCACTAGCCGCACTCGCCCACATCGAACCAACCCATAGGCGACCGCACTTCCTCCCATACAAGGCCTCAAGGCGCCATCGAATACCGGAGTGGTAGCTATTATTATACGCAAACTCAACTAGAGGCAAATGATCCTCCCAACTACCATCGGTCAATAACACAGCTCGCAGATATCCTCGCAGTTCGATAGCGCGCTCGCCTGTCTGCTCTCGTGGATGAAATGCGACTGTGCTCACTGCGCCCCTAAACCTCTGGAAGGACCTCGAGTTAGCCGTAAATCGGCTCTCGTTCGATATGATCGAACTAGGGACTCCATGCGATCGACGATCTCTGATATAAAGTTCGCATAATCCTCACCGAAAAGGTGCGTCGTCCGAACGGAAGAAAGTGGGCTGATTTCACACCGTCGACGATAACCCATATAGAATCATGTCTCCTCCGAAAGTAGGTAATCCCGTGATAAAGTCCATGTTGATTACCTCCCACTTCCGTGTCGGGATCTCAATCGTCAGAACAAGCCACCGTGCCTCCGTGCTCTACCTTCACCGCCGACAACACGCACCGAGCTACGAACTCGCAACGCTCTCTTCAAGCCATCCCACCAATACACGATCTAAGGTCGTGGTACATCTTGGTCGACCCGATGGATAGAGTAACGCGCGCCGTGTGCTTCCCCAAGAACTCGCAAGTCCTCAAACATCCGAACACACCGCCTCAAACCTTAGCACCCCATCAGTGCTACCTCAAAGCGACCCTTGCCTCACGAAGAGTCAGATCACGATATCGAATCAAAGCCGATCTCGAATCTGCCTCTTCACCTCTCGACGATGGAAGACTCGCAACCTCACGAACTCTAACCCCACCGCTATCGTAATCAATCAAACGGACACCAAGGCTCGCTAATCGATGCAAATCACTAACCATGTCCTCCTCTCTAGCTGCACATCCGATAGCTCCCATCGACCTACGACTCAGAAAGCATCCGCCACAACATTGGCCTTCCCCGTGGTATAGGATATCAACATCGTAATCCTTAAGCAACTCTAACCACCGCTCTCGCCGTAAGTTCAGCTCCTCTCGCCGAAGATATACCTGAGGCTCTTGTGGTCTGTATAAATATCCACGTGAACCCCATACAAATAGTGCCTCCAGATCTTCAAAGCGTGAATCACCGCCGGCTCAAATCATGGGGGTAGTTCCTCTCGTGTTTCTTCACCGTCGGGATGCATATGCTATAACTCGCCATGCCGCATCAACACACATCCCAACCCGATGCTCGACGATCACAATACACGACATAACCATCCGACCCTCCGAAGAGTAAGAACGGGCGATCGTCGCCTCTTTCAAGAATCGAAACCCCGCCACAAGCATCGCCCATCAAACTTGGCCGCTTTCCGAGTCACCTAGTCAATGGTGCAGATAGAAGCAAACTTCTCCACGAACCGATAATATCTCGCAAGGCCCGAAATCGCGAACCTCTGCCGAGTAGTAGGTTCAGGCCAAGTCCCGATCGCCGATCTTGGCCAGTATCCACTGAATGCCATCACCCGATAATATGCCCAAGAACGCCATCAAGTCAACCAAAACTCACATTTGGAAAACTTGGCGTATAATCGCTGGTCTCGAGAATGCCAAGACAGCCTCAAATGCTCCGCATGCTCCTCGCCCGGCGAGAATAAACCAAGATATCATCAATGAACACTATCACAAATGTGTCCAAAAATGGTTTGAACACTTGCTCATCAAATCCATGAATACCACGAGCATTCGTCACCCAAACGATACGACCTCAACTCATAATGCCCGTATCGTCCCGAATGCATCCTAGGGACATCCACCTCTCTCGACACGAACTCGATGATAGCCCGAACGCAGATCAATCTTGGAGAAACATCTCGCGCCGCAATCGGGTCGAACAAATCATCAATCCCGGGAAGGGGTATCTCGTTTAATGGTCACCTTGTTCACCGTCAGAATCAACACACATGCGCAGCGCCCCGCCCTTCTTCTTCACGAACAATACGCGCTTCTGTGGGGAAACACTGGCCTAATGAAGCCCTTTCTAGCAAATCCTCACCGGTCCTTCACTCTCAACTCGGCAAAGTGCCATTCAGATGGCGGAATGGAAATAGCCGAGTATCCGCAATATGTCAATACAAAACTCAATCTCCTCTCGTGAGGATACCCGAGGTCATCCAGGAACACGTCGGAACTCACGACTACGGAATCGATCAAAACTGGTACCGCAGCCTCGTGATCAAACACTCGAACTAGATGGTAGATGTACCCTTCTGCACCATCTTCCTAGCCTTGAGGTAAGAAATAAACCTACCCTCTGGCGATACCGTGCTCCTCCCACTCAACAACCGGCTCCTCAGAAACCGAACTGCATTACTTCTCTCTCAGCCTACATTGGCGTAGCAAGAGGCTAGCCAATCCATCCCCATGATCACGCGAAGTCAATCATCTCCAACTCTATCAAGTCGGCCAGGTCCGACGATCGTAAATGGTCACAGACAAGCTCTATATACCCGCCGAGCTACCACCGAATCACCCATCGCGTAGCTACCGAAAGTGGTCTATGGACTCGTGCTCTATCCCTATCCTACTAGCAACAAGTGGAGATATATAGGACAGAGTAGAACCCGGATCTATCAAAGCATACACATCAAACCTAAACCGATAAGGTACCATGGCGACATCGCGAGGCCTCACGATCCCGCTTACCGACAGCATATACGCGGTTACGAGGACCGCTAGAATCGGGACTGCGCCACGACCGCCGCGACCGCTGATCCATGTGTACCTTGCCTCCGGCGAGTAATCGCTGTGGATGAAGAAGCGGCAATGCACTGTAGGCCGAGCCCTACACCGCCGCCGCCGGCCTGACAAACTCGCAGTGACCGCTGCCACAAGTATAGCAAGCTCCCGAGTACGCCTCCTGCATGGTATTCGCCACAACGGGCACACCGAGCACTCGAACGGTTAGCACCTCGCTGCCCGAAATCCAGTCCCGCCCCGACTCGCCCCACCGCCTGGGCTGGGCTGAAAATGAGGTAGGAGCGCTCATACCGGGCCGTGGTGCACCGACTTCACTGATGCCGCCACCCCGAGGACCGCCAAAGAACCGGCCGCTCGCCTTCTTCGCCACTGATATCGCTTACCCGGCCGGTTCTCGCGCCTCGCATCCTAGTGCATGGGCTCGCACGCGGTAATGTCCATACCCGGCCAAGAGACACACCCGCACAGGACACGGCCATATAAACCTCTAGCCCGGTGACGTAGCTGTGTACCCTATCCTCCCTATCTGCTAACAATGCTGGGACATATCTAGCCAAAGAATCAAACTCGACATTGTATTCCCGACGGCGTCCCCTGCCTCGCAGCAGAATCTATCACCGTGCCCTCCTCATCCGCGAGGCAAGAAGTGTGTGAGAAAAGCCTCAAAACTCATCCCATACTTTGGAGGTGCATGCTCTCCCGAAAGCTCCCATGAATCAAATCGATCGCGGTGTCACGCACCGATGCGAACCGAATGTCACGACCTCGCCTCCAAGCCCTGATCACCCGATAATCCTTCGCGGTGACGGATGAACTCGCGGATCATCCTCCGCCGACCCGTAAAACTCGCGGCTACAACTCAAGAAATCTCGCAGCCTTCAAACTATTCGCCTCGTGCACTACGGTGCGATCGAGCCGAGCCGAATCGCCGCATCCGCCTCCTCGACGGGCCACAACTTTAGCCAAGAGCTGGCCATCTCCTTGTACCCTAACTCCGCCCCTGTGCCGTGGGACAAGAGGTGCTGGTACTGTGGTCTCGCCTTTGGGCCAAGCGTCATAGAACTCGCCGCCTCTCGTATAGATCGGGCCCGAGCCCTCGTGACTGGGTGTCTCGCTAGCGCCTCCTCGCCTTGCCCTTCTCGCCCGGTTGCCTTACGTGGAGGCATAATCAGCATAGAAAGGAATACGTTAGAGGGTCCAACCTATAACACGCCTCTAAAGCACGATCTCGTAATGAGAAGAATGGAAACCAATCCTAAATATCCTATAGCCTCTCGACATGGGTGGTGCACAACACACCGATAATCAAGACTTACTAGATACGATGCGTAGACACTTTCCGAGGATTAATCGCTCGATACCACTTTTGTCACGACCCATTCCGGCTCGTGGATCGTGCTCTTACCGTGGCACCCAAGTAGTCATACATCGAGTAACCAATGAATATAAAACAAGACATGAAACGCTTTATAAAATAAGACATACGTTTATGTGAACAAACGTCGCTTTTCGGCATATATATATGAACAAGGTTTAGCGCTACATCCGATAATCGCATAACATGACTATGCACTTCTAAGGAAATATACAACTATGGCGGGACAGGCCCCGCCATACCGATCAGATAAACTATCTACGATACAAGTGAGATCATACCAAAAGTAGAGCCTCCTAGAAGATGGAGCTCCCGACACCAATGCAAAGAGATCCTAAGGATGCGGATCTAGCACCGCTTGCCTTACCGCGGCATGAACGCACTTCCAAGGAGGTCAAGATAACAGTACCAAGTATGTGAAACTATAAAGTACTTTAAAATGAAATCAAAGTATTTAAAACCTTTTCACAAATACAATCGTTCAATTGCACATAGTGCCATATCACAAACAATAAAGATTAGAAAACCGTAATGTGTCTAGTCTAGGCCGCGAATGATCGAAGCAAGGCCAATCGCCCATAGTATCATTCCTGCCTAGTCCTCGACTTCCGCACCGCATGTCACACATGCACCCGCATCGGTATACCTCGTGACGGGGCAGCTAACCCCGATCCGCCTAGGCTCCCGCACCGCATAGCCTCAAAAGACCGCATAGTCTCAACTGACCGCATAGGAATCCCCATCAGCTAAACGCCGGAATGATCCATCCGGAGCATACCGCTGCTCGCATAGTCTCACAGACCGCATAGGCCGTATAGACCAAGATCAAGGCAAGCCTCGTATAATTAAGTCAAGGGTAGGTGATACAATAACAAGACAACGGACTTACTGTTAACAACGTAAGCCAAAGAAGAATGACCCTTTACACAAAGATTACAAGACACTAACACAGTAGCATCATAACATGTCTACTTATCACACAATCTTACTACACTTAATGAAATCAATACAAGGCTTTTATAAACAAACAAGTAAACAGCCTTTTATCTTTCTTCATTGTTATACCTAACTTCCCATAAAGCTAGTATAACTCTTAAGCTTTGTTTTAAAACCAAATATTTATCTTCAGAAAAAATGATTCAAGATTCTTTTGAAATGTTTTCGCTCTTGTTATTCGTGCTTAAGCCAGGCATTGCCGTAAGTATTATTCAAAGCTTAAGCGTGAGGCATTACCATAAGTATTATTCAAAGCTTAAGTCAAAGACATTGCCGTAGTTATTATTCGCTTAACACATGTACGCTCACCGCACTATATATTGTAAAATATCATGCTTTAGGAAGAATCACATACCTTCTCAAATAAAACCACCCGCCAAGTCAATATGTCACACACAGAGTCACCATAATAGTCACACATATCTATTAAAGACTACTCTGAAGGTCATTCTAAACAGGGGTTCATAATTTATGGTAAGTCGAAAGACTTCCCTACCCTGAGCTATATAAGTTCATCAGAAAACAAATTCTATGTAAGTACAAATTTGATTATTCTTCTTTAAACCCTTCTAAGTGATTAACACTTCAATTCTATTCTGTGATATACTTCTAAGTATTTATACTTATCCTTATACTACAACAGTAAGTCTTCTCTAATTCAATAGAGGGTTAGGATGATTACCTCTGTAAGCCCAATAATCTCCTAGAGAAAGTCGCGCCGAGCAAGGTTTAGCTCCTATGTCAGACGCTCCCAGAGCTCCAAGAACCTTAGAAGTTCTTCACAACTTCTACTAAGTACTAAGGGATTTGGGCTAGGTATTTTGGGCATTATAACAATACTAGAAGACAACTTTTCTACCAAGGAGGGGGTAGATTTCACAGGCTAGGGGTAATCGGCCAAGGCCACCTTCACAAGGGGAGGGGGAGGTGTTTGGACGAAATGGCTACAAAGGGAGAGGAGAGGATTTTTCAAGACTTGGAAGATTTGTGGATGAAGAACTCTTCATCTTAAGGTATTTATAGGTCAGTGGCCAACCAATGGCCAAGATTAAGACAAGTGCAAGGCAAGTGTAGGGTGAGGATTAACTATACACAAATATCCTACCAACTCCTTGACTTGTGCCATGGCACAAAAACGTACAAAGTTCCTCCATTTTCGCCCAATGGACGATTCAAGTCCATCAACGGAGGGTGCCAAGTGTTGCCCTCCCGTTGGTCCAAAATGTTTCGCCTCTAAAAATCCGCAAAAATACTTAATGTCATAGCCGAATTTTCTCTAAAGTCGGGAAACGCTTTCGTCGGAAAACCATTCTTTTAGCGAGTTGTGTACAAATTTCGAACTTGGCCTATCTTTAAGGCTAAACTTTTGACGCACGTCCTCACGCATACTCCGAAATACTGGTATAACAGAAGGCCCCTTGGCCGAGCCCTCTCCCCTCCTTGTAGTGTGGCCAAGTACCCCTAGCCTAGTTGTCTCGTATAATACACCCCCTCTTGGTAGAAATACTCTCAAAAGTATTGTTATAATGCCCAAATTACCTTAGTCAGATACCTTGTAGTACTCTAAGGTTATACCTATACAAAAGCCCGAATACTATTATACTTCCCGTCACCACAAAACCGAAACCCTAAGGAAAATCTCCATAGTTAGTTGAGTCATAAGTAGAAGTTGGTTAGAACTTCTAAGGGTTGTTTGGAGCGGTCGAGCACACTGAGTCGAGCTAAACGATTGCCCGGGATCAACTTTATACTTGGATAATTATGGGCTTATCGAGGTAATTATCTTGTCCTCTATTGTAATTGGAAATTACATGATTGTTAGACTATATAGTTGAAGTATACTATATATAGAATCGAACGTTGTTGTCGGCAATGTCTTTTGACTTAAGCCCAATAATAAACCTTTTCAAAGAAGAGTACCGAATCAGTATTTACATAGACTGTTACGAGACTTGTGTAGTAATCGTGGAGTAATTGTACCCGTCGGGTTAGACGTATAACCCCGGTTGGCTTGGTAGCCACCGATAGAGTGAGGATATTTACGCTATTTGCGGGGGAGTGTACGAATTTTACGTAGAATGTTCTCTAAGGGATCTAAATGATAATAAGCGCCTGTGGCCTTATAGGTTGAAGTACTACGTATGGCGATCTACTTGGCTTAAGGAGTAGCCGACGGTTGGAGGTACTGAGCGTTTGCTATTAGTCGATACTGTCGCGAGGTATGTGAACCTCTTCCTATCTCTTCTAGCATGATATGTGTGAACTATGTAGTGCGGTGAGCGACATGTGCTAAATGTATTTGATTGGTTTAAAACATAAAGTGTTATAACGGCTTTATGGGAAGTTGGTTATAATAGCTTTATGTTGATAAGAAAATACTTGTGGTTCTTAAAAGGTAACTGATTTGAACTATAACTGGCTTGTTATGTGTTAATAAAGAACTTGAAGTATTTCAAAAGATTTTTGAATCATTTTGAAAGAAGAAGTAATACTTGGTTTTTGAAAACTTAAGAGTTATACTAGCTTTATGGGAAGTTAGGTATAACGGCTTAAGAATGTTTTACTGATTTCGGAAATCAGAATGTGTACCGACAAACCACTGCAGCGTTAATAAAAGGAAATGTTTTTAATAATTAAGTATTATTAAAACCAGTAGAAACTTCCATCTGCATAGAAGCTAAGATGAGACAAAATGATATTTCCTAGATCATGTCACGAATAAGATTTTTACAAACAAGAATATCCTACTCACATATAAGGCTTATGTTTCTCAGATGTTTTAAAAGAGAATGATATTCTTAAGTGATTAATACTATGAACATAAACCCTTTCAAAAATTAGACAAACTTGAACATTGGAAATTAGGCAAACTTGAACATTGGAAAAAATGTTGCTACTTGATTTTACAAAGAGAAGTAATTGATTTACTTTAAAAAGATAGTCACTCTATTTTTATACTACGTATTGTGTGACATCGTGAAAGTAACGATCTTTTAAAGAGTAAATGTATGAAGTACTTTGGGGATAAAACCCAACTTGTTGGCATATAGTGGAAAGTACCTCGCGTGTATAACTTGATTGTGTTGGTTTGTGATAGCCTTGTAATACTTTCTTGTTGATTGATAAGTAAACATGCTAGGATGCTACGTGTGTTAGTATCTTGTGATGTCAGGTAAAGGGGTTTTCTTTGTTGTGCTTATGTTGTTTAACGATAAGCGGTTGTGTTAGTATTTTACATCACCATCTCTCGAGATGATTCCGGTTAAGTCGCCTCCGACGCGGGTAGACTCAAAGTGGTCGATGGACCTATGATTCGAGAATACCTCACGCAGTCCCGTGGCTATGCGGAGCTACGAGTTCCGTGTTAGTGTGCGTCCTTTATGGGCATGCGTCCATGCGCTACGCGACCGCGAAGTCCGTGACGATGCCGGGAGTAGCTACCGATGCGGAATACCTTATGCGGCGATGAGATTGGCCTATGCGAGTCGCGAAAGTTCGTGGCTAGACGCGCACATTAGATATCGCGGGCAAGTGGCCGCTTTGATCATGTGACGGTCAGACAGATCTTATGATACGATTCATGACCTTGTTGGTACTGCTGGTGTTAGTAGCCGCTATGCCTTCGTACTTACCCCGTACGGTTTTATTATGGCACAGGTGGGACCTGGTGTTCATGTGTGTTCCTTGGTGCTTTTATATCATAAACTGCCGGCAGTGAGGAAGGTATTCCACGGGCATGATTGATGTTGTGGGCGTGAGACCCATCGTTATATTTGAGTGATGACTTTGAGGGCGTGAGTCCCTGACTTGATATGACTGCTTGTTTATCAGAATCGTAGTTTTGTTATCATACATGCCTCCCGCTTTATATAGACTACTATGATTTCATTTACGATTTTCAGCCACATACTCGGTGCACTGCAGATCGACCTCTTCCGAAGCCGCGTCACGCCGCAGTAAAGGTACACCGCCGTTGATCCTCGCCTTAGGTCATTCGAGCGTTGGGAAAGCTCCGCTTTCTCCGAGGCTTGTTCGTATAGTCCCCTGTTGTAGGTGCTACATTCGGTATGACGGCCCCGTCCCGTCGTTCCGCCATATCATTCGTAGAGGTCAGAGTAATCGCTGTGGTCAGGGTTTGTAAAAAGGATTAAACTGTTCATGTTGAAAGAGTTGTTGTTTATATATATGCCGAAAGACAAGTTCTCACAGATTATTGTTTATACTTCTGTTATTTTATGTTGTTGATTTATGTTCCGCTGATTTTTCTCTGATGTATGACTACTGGGGTGCCCGGGGTAAGGCACCAGTCACGGGCCCGGGTTCGGGTCGTGACAATAATAGTATTTCTGGGCTTTTCGTATAAGTATAACCTTGGAATACTACAAGGTATTTAGGCCAAGGCATTTGGGCATAGTAACAATACTTTTGAGAGTATTTCTACCAAGATTTGGGGTATTTATACGAGACAACACCACAGGGGGGTGTACCCTCGCCATGGGAGGGTGCTCTCGGCCAAAGGCCTCACAAAGGGGGGAGGAAGAAGCTTTCAAGACTTAGAGATTTTGATGAAGAAGTTCATCAAAGGGAGGGTATTTATAGGTCAAGTAAAGGCCAACCAATGGCCAAGATTTAGCCAAGTGCAAGTGTGTAAGGCCAAGATTAGGCAAGTGTACCTAGCCAACTTGCACACAAAATATCCTACCTACTACTTGACAAAATGTCAAGGAAAATCGCCAGGGACGCCCACCAAATCCGCTAACGAGGGTGCCAAGTGGCGCCTCTTGTTGGTCCAACACGCCTCGCCTCTCGGAAAAATCTGCAAAAATTAGAAATGACATAGCCGTAATTTACCCTACGCGAGTTGTGTAAAACGCTTCGTAAAACGACTCTAACCGTGTCAGGCACAAAAATATTCGCCAAGCCAACTTTAAAGTTCAAATTTTTCTACGCACGCCCTACGCATACACCGGAAATACGGTATAACATTCTCCTCCTTAGAAACATTCGCCCCAATGTTCCTTCTAAGTCTCAAAACAAACACGCGCCAAAGATAGTCTTCACCGCTATACTTACGAAACAATCCGCCACACTTGGCCACGAGACACCGCGCAAATTCTTACATCCAAGTCCACGAGGAAACACCTCTAACATTACCACAAACACCCCTCTCCGGGGTCTAAAATATACTTCCTTCGCACCTTCTCCTTACAAATAAATGATCACATCTATGCTCGCCATACATGCTCGCTTCTCCCTATACTCGTCGTGATACCACTTTGTCACTTTGCCGCGAGGTTCTAGTGTCACCCGCGACCAACAAATGGTACCGCCGTATGCGATCCCCGAGGTCGTCGACACTCGAACTCTTACCACATTTAGCATCGCTCAGCTTCCAAAACTCGGGTTACTATCTCTAACGTGGTCATCATTAATCGAATACTCTGGATGGATCTCCGATACTTTCCTCGATCATAACAATACGAAAAGACCGGACGCACTACCTCCTAAGTCGGACGGCAAATGCTAACATATAGGCAACCCGCCTATGCTTCACATGAACTCGTGCGGCCCAAAGTAACTCGGGCTAAGTTCCTCTGCTTTCCAAAACTCGTCACACCCAACCCGGTGGTACTTTCAAGAAGACCGACCAACTCAACTCTAAGCGCCGCCGATTATCCGCACGATTTCTCCGAGCCGAACCTCTTCTAGACAAGCTTTACCCTATCCACGATCTGCGGGAACAAGCTCAACCAACTATCCAATCTCGCCAACATCGAACCAATAGACCGCGACTTACACATCCGCCCCTACAAGGCTTCATAAGGCGACATCCGAACACCGAAATGGTAGCTTAAACACTCTCCACAGAGACAACAATCCCCACAACTACCCTCAAATCCACACACCGCCCGAGGCGAACGCGATTCTGAGACTCACCTGAAGTTCTTAACCCCGCTGGTAAAACTTCCGTAAACAAAAATAGCGTGCACTGGCTCCATCATCATAAGGTGAAGGTAGGCACCCCGTGCAGCCTTACAACCTTTCTGATATACCAACTTGCATAACCCTCTGCCGAGTAAACGGTCCTGACTAAAAGACAAGAGGGACCGACCTCCTCGGCCCGATTACTGGTCGAACGCATCCACGAACTCGTATGCTGGTTAACTAAACTTGGGCCTAACACCCTCGTGACCCTACCACAAAGTGGGACCACCACAACCGGCCCCACCACCAAACAGCCGCGGGTTGACCCGCAACATGGCCTCAATCCGACCACAACGAGCACAACACTAGTTCCCCGATCCTAATGGGCCTCACTAATCATGTTACGAAAACCTAGCGGTCTTCTTAGTTCAACTACCCTTTTCATTTCACACTACTCAGGGACTTATCCCACAACTATATCTCACGTGCACTATGCACTCCGATAAGGGTTAAACACAAATGTAATCTTTCTCTCAAGATTGTCTTGCCTCTAAGGTCTCCACGTAAAAAGCTCTAAGGCCTACACCTTCTCTATCCCCCAAATCTTTCCCGGTTACTAACCATGATTTCTAATCACAACTTACCCACTGCTATCAGAACATAGCACTTATGATATACCCATCTTATCATACATACTGATCTCTAGAGGGTTAAGGATAAACCTGTATCTACTGCTTCACTCCCTTAAGTCGTTCTAATCAAACTCGCCTGCAGGCGATAGCTGGAAGATGACGAACTACCCACCGATCCTCAAGGCTAAGTCCTCCTACAAGGACACTCTTCGACATCGACTGACGGCCGTAGGTACAACAAGTACCAACTAAAGACGACATTCCCGATGACGTCACACATCGCGGAACACCGGGAAAATCAATCCGGTGGCCGGAACCTACGCAGTAGCTGGAACCTAAGCTCGAGCTCGACCAACTCCTCGTGATACCCCGAACGCCCCGAACCCTCGCGAGGACCTTTCGCACCGGTAGATGTGCATAATCTAATCTGGCCGCGAGGTGACTCGCCTCGAAGGTTACCAAAGGACCTTGCTGGCGCCTCTTCTCGCCGCCCTGGTTAACCCGCCGATCTCACGCTTCCGCTGCGCATAAGCCCGCATACGTGCCATGCTCGCCCAATCAAGAATTACTCTGCACGACTCTTTAGATATTCCTCAAGACTCATGCAGACATCGTATATTCTCCGTAGCCAAATCCATAGCTAGTAACAGTGGTCGCTTTGAAATCTCTATTCTCTGCTCTGGCCGTGGAACCAAGGTTCAAATATCATGGCCGCAGAGGAACCGCCGCCGCTGCTAAACTCGTTGGGCTTAGTGACGTCGCAGAACTCCCCAAAAGAAGCACCACTGTGATGATTGGGCTGTGCCCTCGTAATCTCTCAGATTTACTCGCAGCCTCTACGCTTGCCCTCACGGGCTCGGATTGCCTTACACGAGGCATAGCGGTAAGGGAAAGAAATACGTTAGAGGTCCAACTTATCACCCAAATCTAAGGCACGATCTCGTAATGAGAAGAATGGAAACCAACCCTAAATATCCTATAGCCTCCTCGATTATTGGTGTGGTGCACAACACACCGATAATCAAGACTTCATCGATACGGTCCGTAGACACTTTCCGAGGATTAATCGCTCGATACCACTTTTGTCACGACCAACCCGCCCGTGATCGTGTCTTACCCCGCACCCTAGTGATACAACATCGAGTAATCACGAACATAAAACAATAACATGAAACCAATGCATAAGAGAGTGAAATAAGACAAAGCAACCCAAAACAGTTACCTTCATAATATATAACAATTTGAACAGTTACATCCCTTTCTACAACTCTGCCCACAACAGTACTACAGACCTCTAAGAATGATACGACAACAAAGGCGGGACAGGGCCCCGCCAAACCCCTCAATGTAAACACCTACTACGACGGGACTATACCATCGATAAGCCTCCGAGAAACGGAGCTTCCCAAACGCTGAATCAGTGACACGAGAGCTAGGATCAACGATCGTGTACCTCAACTCGCGCAGATGAACGCACCCGGCGAGGTCGACAACAGTACCAAGTATGTGAAATCAAAATATCGTAAATGAAATCATAATAGTCTATAAAGCAGAGACATGTATGATAACCAAACTACGCTTACAATAAATAACTTGATCATGTCAAGTCGTGACTCACGCCTCAAAGTCACCACTCAAATATAACTATGGGTCTCAAGCCCATAACATCAATCATGCCCGTGGAATACCTTCCTCATCGCCAGCTTTATGATATAAAAGCACCAAGAAATACACATGAACACCGTGTCCCACCTGTGTCCTAATAAAACGATGCAGGTAAGTAAGGCATAACCGACTACTAACACCTACAGACTAACAGGTCATAAATCGTATCATGATATCTGTCTGACCGTCACATGATCAAAGCTGGTCACTGCCCGCAGATCGGATGCGCGTCTAGCCACGAACTCTCCGCACTCGCATAGGCAAACCTCATAGGCCCGCATGAGGTATTCCTCGCATCGAGGGTATCTACTCCCCGACATCGTCCTGGACTCGCTGTCCGCATGGCAACAAAGACCTCATGACCACAAGGGACGCAAACTAAACTGGAACTCCCGTAGTTCCGCATGGATCCCCTGGACCCGCATGAGGTATTCTCGAATCACGGTCCCGCATCGCCGAGTCTACCCCGCGACGGAGGCTTAACCTCCGAAACAAGTCAAGGTGAGTGGTACAATACCAACATAACGACCGAGAGTCAAACAACTTTAAGCGCGATGGCGGAAACCCCTTTACACTAACATCACAAGATACTATCACACGTAGCATCCTAGCATGTTTACTTAACAAATCAACAAGAAAGTATTACAAGGCAATCACAAACCAACATAATCAAGTTCTATACACAAGGTACTTTCTACTATATGATTAACAAGATCGGGTTTTTATCCCCAAAGTACTTCATACATTAACTCTTTAAAAGATACGTTACTTTCACAAAACCACACAATACCCGTAGTATATGAAAATAGAGTGATTATCTTTTGAAGTAAATAAAAACACTTACCTTTGTAAAATCAAGTAACAACATTATTTTCCAAACGCCCAAGTTTGCCTAATTTCAACTGTTCACGTTTCTTATTTTAGAAAGGTTTCGTAGTTCATAGTCTTATTCATTTAAGAATATAATTCTTTTAAACCATCCGAGAAACATAAGCCTTATATGTGAGTAGGATATTCTTGTTTATAACAATCTTATTACAAAGACCGTGATCTAGAAATATCATTTTGTCTCATCTTAGCTTCTATGCATGGAAGTTTCTCTTGGTTTTAATAATACTTAATCACAAAACATTTCCTTTTATTAACGCTGCAGGGGTTTGTCGATACACATTCTGATTTCCGAACTAAGTAAAACATTCTTAAGCCGTTATACCTAACTTCCCATAAAGCTAGTATAACTCTTAAGTTTTCAAAAACCAAGTATTACTCTTCTTTCAAAATGATTCAAAAATCTTTTGAAATACTTCAAGTTCTTTATTATCACATAACCAACCATTATAGTTCAAATCGCTTACCTTTTAAAACCACAAGTATTTTCTTACATACATAAAGTCGTTATAACCAACTTCCCATAAAGCCGTTATAACACTTTATGTTTTAGACCACTCAAATACAGTTAACACATGTACGTCTATCGTCCTACATAGTGACACACATATCAGGCTAGACGCGATAGGAAGAGGTTCACATACCTCGCGACGAGTATCGACTAATAGCAAAACGCTCCAAGTACTTCCAACCGCCGGCTACTCCTTAAGCCAAGTAGATCGCGCCATACGCAGTACTTCAACCTATAAGGCCACAAGGCGCTTATTAACATTTAGATCTCTTCAGAGAACATTCTACGTAAAATTCGCAGACTCTCCGCAACAACAGAAATCTCCTCCTCTATCGGGGCCGGCTACCAAGCCAACCAGGGGGGGGGGGGGGTTATACGTCTAATCCGGACGTGCACAATTCTACCTCACAGAAAAGCTACACAATTCTAATGTAATACAGTCCTATGTAATTACATTCAAGATTTTCTTTCGAAAGGTTTCTTATTATTCAGGCTTAAGTCAAAAGACATTGCCGATAACTACGTTCAGTTCTATATATAGTATACTTCAACTATATATTCTAACAACATGTAATTTCCAATTACAATAGGGGGACAAGATAATTACCTCGATAAGCCCATAATTATCCAAGTATAAAGTCGATCCTGGCAACGTTTAGCTCCAACTCCGTGCGCTCCAACCCGCTCCAAACCACCCTTAGAAGTTCTAACCAACTTCTACTTAATACTCCAACTAACTATGGAGATTTTCCTTAGGGTTTCGGTTTTGTGACTGAAGGGAAGTATAATAGTATTTCTGGGCTTTTCGTATAAGTATAACCTTGGAATACTACAAGGTATTTAGGCCAAGGCATTTGGGCATAGTAACAATACTTTTGAGAGTATTTCTACCAAGAGGGGGTATTTATACGAGACAACACCACAGGGGTGTGTACCCTCGGCCAAGGGGAGGGTGCTCTCAGCCAAAGGCCTCACAAAGGGGAGGAAGAAGCTTTCAAGACTTAGAGATTTTGGATGAAGAAGTTCATCAAAGGGAGGGGTATTTATAGGTCAAGTAAAGGCCAACCAATGGCCAAGATTTAGCCAAGTGCTAGGCAAGTGTAAGGCCAAGATTAGGGCAAGTGTACCTAGCCAACTTGCACACAAAATATCCTACCTACTACTTGACAAAAATGTCAAGGAAAATCGTCCAAGGGACGCCCACCAAATCCGCCAATGAGAGGGTGCCAAGTGGCGCCCTCTTGTTGGTCCAACACGTCTCGTCTCTCGAAAAAATCCGCAAAAATTAGAAATGACATAGCCGTAATTTACCCTACGCGAGTTGTGTAAAACGTTTCGTCGAAAAACGACTCTAACCGGGTGTTGTGCACAAAAAAATATTCGGCCAAGCCAACTTTAAAGTTCAAATTTTTCTACGTACGTACTTACGTACATACACTGGAAATACGGGGTATAACAATTATTCTATCCATAAAGCCAATATAACCAACTCCCCATAAAGTCGTTATATTCACTTTATACCTTAGTCAAGTACAATTTCCTATCCAAGGGACTTATACGTTTTCAACGAAACAAGTATCCCATACTTTAAAACTCTTCAAGTCCCTTAACTTTAATAAAACTTAAGACATCCTTAATACTTTCAAAGAAGCGAGTTAATCTCCTAACTCACTCGACTTGGCTATTCAATAAACTAGTAAAGGATATCAAGATCTTGTACGTCTACCGTACTATATACGTGTAACTAGTCATGCTCAAAGGATAGGAAAAGTTCTACATAGTAAATGAAATCATAGTAGTCTATATAAAGCAGGAGACATGTATGATAACCAAACTACAGTTCACAATAAATAAGCAGTCATGTCAAGTCAGGGACTCACGCCCTCAAAGTCATCACTCAAATATAACTACTATGATTTCATTTACTATGTAGAACTTTTCCTATCTTTGAGCATGACTAGTTGCACGTATGTAGTACGGTAGACGTACAACACCTTGATATCCTTTACTAGTAGTGTGAATAGCCAAGTCGGGTGAGTTGGGAGATTTACTCACTTCTTTGAAAGTATAAAGGATGTCTTAAGTTTTATTTAAGTTAAGGGACTTGAAGAGTTTTAAAGTATGTGATACTTGTTCGCTTTAAACGTATAAGTCCCTGGATGGGAAATTGTTTTTGGCTAAGGTATAAAGTGAATATAACGGCTTTATGGGAAGTTAGTTATATTTGCTTTATGGAAAGATAAATGACTTGATTTTAGTGAAGAGGCAACTTGTTTTTAAGGCATCAATTGCCTAAGGTTTTATAGTAAAAGGAGTCACTTGTTTTCTAAAGGTTAAGAGACTAATTGTATTTTTGAAAGTATATAATACTTGGTTTCAAAAAGTAGAAGTCTCTTGGTTATAAAAGGAACGTGTTGGTCTAAACCATAAAGGGTTATAACGGCTTTATGGGAAGTTGGTTATAACGGCTTTATGGAAGGTTAAGAGAATTGTTTTCTCTAATGAAGTAATCAAAGAAATAACTTGTATTAAGGAAGGGAAAATTGTTTTAAAGGTACCAATTGCTTAAGATTTTTAAAAAGAAGTCACTTGATTTAGAAGCCGGTAATTGTAGTTCTAAAAAGGTATTGTGACTTGTCTTGAATGGTGAATAGGACTTGATACTACGGTTGTTAGTATCGGGGAAGTTTTATTTGGAAAGGAGTCTTTTGAAAAGAATGTACGTACGTAGTACTTTGGCTTGTTAAATGAGAATTATTCTATTTGTGCCTTGATTAGTACTTTGGCTTGATTAATTGAGAATTAGTCTAAGTATGCCTTGATAAGTACTTTGGCTTGTTAAATGAGAATTATTCTATTTGTGCCTTGATTAGTACTTTGGCTTGATTAATTGAGAATTAGTCTAAGTATGCCTTGATAAGTACTTTGGCTTGTTAAATGAGAATTATTCTATTTGTGCCTTGATTAGTACTTTGGCTTGATTAATTGAGAATTAGTCTAAGTATGCCTTGATAAGTACTTTGGCTTGTTAAATGAGAATTATTCTATTTGTGCCTTGATTAGTACTTTGGCTTGATTAATTGAGAATTAGTCTAAGTATGCCTTGATAAGTACTTTGGCTTGTTAAATGAGAATTATTCTATGTGATGCCTTGATTAGTACTTTGGCTTGATTAATTGAGAATTAGTCTAAGTATGCCTTGATAAGTACTTGGGCTTGTTAAATGAGAATTATTCTATGTGATGCCTTGATTAGTACTTTGGCTTGATTAATTGAGAATTAGTCTAAGTGTGCCTTGATAAGTACTTTGGCTTGTTAATTGAGAATTAGCCTATGTGTGCTGGTGATAGCCTTTGAGTGCAAGTATTATGTTTTATTACGTTGCCGCGACTCTCGGTTGGAGGGCCGGCTGTCTTGTTGTAAGTACTTGGACATACCGACAGTGATGTGGGATTCCACGGGTATGCTTCCGTTAATTGTAGTACTTGGGTTAAATTCCCGGATTTTTATAGAAGACATGGTAGTGCTTCTGTTTTGTATAATGGTCGGTTGAGATAGGGTAAGAGTATAAATGAGGGGCAAGCCCTAAGACGTTATACCACCTTCTCGTGGTAAGAGTATAAGTGAGGTAAACCCCAAGACATTATACCCCGCTTGCTTTGTATAATGGTCGGTTGAGATAGTGGTAAGAGTATAAATGGCGGGCAAGCCCCAAGACGTTATACCACCTTCTCCGGGGTAATAGTATAATCGAGGGTAGACCCCAAGATGCTATACCACCTACTTTACCAACTTCTCCGGTAAGAGTATAAGTGAGGTAGACCCAAGACGCTATACCACCGGTGGGACTTCGTGTTCATGTATGCTATTGGTGTATTATTATATCCTGGGATCGGCGGTGATGTGGGATTCCACGGGCGGAGATATATATATGTGTTGTGAATGTACGCCGACAAATGAGGTGGGATGCCACGGGCGACACATGATTATATTTTACACTTGTAGTCGGCGGATTGAGGATTCCACGGACACGCTTGATATTAGTGTGACTTGATCGCGTCCCAGATTGGGTCGGGTAGTAAATGAGCCCTCCTTTAAGGGCCGGATTATGCTTATGAAAGATAAGTAGGTTATATAGAAATGAACTTAATGATTTTTCCTAATCATGTGCGTAAGAATGTGGCTATAACCTTTATTGAAAATGGGAAAAGATATTGATGTGAAATTAAGTTCATAAGTGGTAATGACACGACAGGATCTGGTATGTACTTTTTATACTTGTCCCTGTCATTCTTTTGTACAGTTATGGTCTGTTTACTGTACGTTATTTCTGTTCCATATTCGGTACCTGTTGTCGACCCATCGGGGTGCGTTAAATGCCCGCAGTTTTAGGTACCTGGTTGGTGATCCTTGCTCTTGGATCTCGGTCGATTTTGAGAAAGCTCCATTTGCTCCGGAGGCTTATCTCTTGGTACAGTTTCCCTGAGGTAGTAGATTCATGTATATTCAGGGGTATGGCGGGCCCGTCCATACGATTGTTCGATTGTTATTCCTAGAGGTTTGTATTCACATATGTGGTTGGGTGTAAGAATCGAGTTGTATTTTTATTATGCTTATATTATAGAAAGCGATGCGATGGCTAGCTCGTGACGCTTTTATTTACACATGTGTTTATGTTGTGTATGTTCCGCTATTCTCGATGTATACAGGCAGGGTGCCCGTGTAGGGCACGGCCGCGGCCGGGGAGTCGTGACAAAAGTGGTATCGAGCGATTAGTCCTCGGAAAGTGTCTGGGCCGTGTCTAGTAAGTCTTGATTATCGGTGTGTTGTGCACCACATCTATAATCGAGGTCGCAGGGCGTTATTATACCGTATTTCGCAGTATATGCGTAAGAATACGTCTAAAAGTTTGGCCTTAAAGTTAGCCTTGGACGTTTTTATTTGTGCACAACTCACTAAAAGAATCGTTTTCCGACGAAGCGTTTTCCACGACTTTCGTAGGAAAATTCCGGCTATGCCATTTCTAATTTTGCGGATTTTTCCGAGAGACGAAACATTTTGGACCAACGGAGGCGACACTTGGCACCCTCCCATCGATGGACAGATCGCCCATTGGACGAAAATGGAGAGGTTTGGCACGTTTTGTGCCTCGCACAAAGTCAAGGAGTTGGTAGGATATTTGTGTATAGTTAATCCTCACCCTACACTTGCCTTGCACTTGTCTTCATCTTGGCCATTGGTTGGCAAGGCTTGAGCTATAAATACCTTTAGATGAAGAATTCTTCATCCACAAAGTTATCTTCCAAGTCTAAAAATCCTCTCCTCTCCCTTAGCCTTTCGTCCAACACCTTTCCCCTTTGAGTGAGTTTGGCGAGGCCTACCCCCTAGCCTAGCCAAAATCTACCCCTCTCCTTGGTAGAAAAGTTGTCTTCTAGTATTGTTATAATGCCCAAAATACCCTAGCCCAAATCCCTTAGTCCTTTGTAGAAGTTGTGAAGAACTTCTAAGGTTTCTTGGAGCTACCGGAGCGTACAACTTAGGAGCTAAACCTTGCTCAGTGTGACTTTATCTAGGATATTATTGGGCTTACCGAGGTAAATAATCCTAACCCTCTTTTGTATTAGAGAATGCATACTGTAGAAGTATAAGAATAAGTATTAAATACTTAGAAGAATATTACAGAATAGAATTGAACTATTATCACAGTAGAAGGGTTTAAAAGAAGAATAATTGAACTGTACTCACATAGGACTGTTTTCACAGTAGACTCATATAGCTCACCGGGTAGGGTTGTGCTGCCCGACTTTCCGTAGAATTGTGAACCCTCTGTTTAGAATGACCTTCAGAGTAGTCTAGACTTTGATAGACGTGTCTGACTATTATAGGCTGATTCTCTACGCGCGACATATTCAACTTGGCAGGTGGTTTTCGCTGAGAAGGTATGTGATTCTTCCTAAAGCATGATATTTTAACATATATATAGTACGGTAGACGTACATGTGTTAACTGAATAATAACTACGGCAATGTCGTTTGACTTAAGCCTGAATAATAAGAATCCTGATGCATTTCAAAAGAACTACTGAATCATTTTTAACAGAAGATAAATATTTGGTTTTTAAAACAAAAGCTTAAGAGTTATACTAGCTTTATGGGAAGTTAGGTATAACAACTTAAGAAAGATAAAAAGGAACTGTTTACTTGGTTGTTTATAAAAGCCTTGTATTGATTTCTGTTAAGTGTAGTAAGATTTGTTTGATAAGTAGACATATTATGATGCTACCTGTGTTAGTATCTTGACATCTTTGTGTAAGGGTCATTCTTTGCGCTTACGTTGCTAACCTAAGTCCGTTGTCTTTGTTATTGTATCACCTACCCTCGATCGTTATACCGGGCTTACCCCTTGATGCGGTCTATACGGCTATGCGGTCTGTGAGACTATGCGAGCGGCGGTATGCTCGTGATTGATCATTCCGGTGTTTAGCCTGACGCGGGGATTCCTGCGGCCTGTTGAGACTATCACGGTCTTTTGAGGCTATGCGGGTTGCGGAGCCTAGGCGGATGCCGGGGTTAGCTGCCCCGATCGAGAAATATCTCACGCGTGTTCGTGGGACCATGCGGCTGCGGAAGTCCAGACTAGGCACGCAGAATGATACTATGGGCGATTAGCCTTGCCCGATCATTCGCGGCCTAGAATAGACCTTCTGCTTTTCCTATTCATTGTTGTTTGTGATGTAGCACTATGTGCAATTGAACCGATTGTATTTGTGAAAAGGTTTTAAATACTTTGACTTCATTTATGTACTTTATAGTTTCACATACTTGGTACTGTTATCGACCTCCTTGGGCTGCGTTCATGCCGCAGTGAGGCAAGCAGTGCTAGATCCACATCCTTGGGATCTTTGCGTTGGTGTCGTGAGCTCCATCTTCTCCGAGGCTCTACTTTTGGGTATGATCTCCTGTATTGTAGATAGTTTTGTCTGATCGGGTATGGCGGCCCCGTCCCGCCATAGTTGTTTACTTCTAGAGGTCTGTAGTACTATTGTGCATTGGGATGTAATCGCAAAACTTGAGTTATTTATATTATCGAAAGGCAAGCTTTTCATCGATAAACTGCTTCGCTTTACTATGTTTCATGTCTTGCTTTATATTTCCGCTGGTTACTCTGATGTATGGCTACTTGGGTGCCCCGGTAAGGCACCAGTCACGGGCCCCGGAACGGGTCGTGACAAGGACATTTAGGATTGGTTTCCATTCTTCTCACTCTGAGATCGTGCGATAGAGCTGTATTGTTAGGGTCGTCCCTCCCTAACGAGTTATGTTGATTGCAGCTACGAGAAAGGCAGCAGTGACCCAAGAAGGAGTATGTGGATTGCGTATCCAGGTTGGTAATGATTGTAGTATAGTTGGTATTGTGATATACATCTATACGGAGTTATGTCACAGTCGACGCGTGTTTCCTAGAATGATTTTAGATTACCAGGAATTGGTAAAGACTAACTAGATACCGGGAAGGTATGGTATAGTTAATGAATTTTTGCCAAGGTTTTGTGTTTTATTTCGAGATAATTGGGAAAGGATGAGTCATGCGATGGTAGTGAACCCTTAAGAAGCCATGTTAAGGAACTAATGAATGTCATGTAAACAGATTAAGCTGCGTGGTAGGCTTAAGAAAATTGTACGGATGAGGTCCGTATAGAGTAAGTAATGGTTCTTGTGATCAACGACACGATTATGGAATTATGAGAAGTTTTTGTACCCGTTTACGGGGGGACTGATAAGGTAGGCATGGAGCGTGGAAAGTGCGAGCCTCAGAATGTTGAAAACCGCTAGGACCTTAGTTGTATAAGGTCTTCTCGGGTAGAAAGATTTATTATAGACCAAGAATAATAGTTAAGTGCGACGGCAGGTCGGGGTGAGGACCTGTTACGGGTCGCCCCATATCCTGGAAAGGAGTGGGATCAGTTGGTAGTAGTTCCGCTACGTGACGGGGTCACGAGGGCGCAAGGCCCAAGTCTAGTTAATTGTTTTACGGGTTCGTGGACGCGTTCCACCGGAACCAGGTCATGAAAGCCGGAAATGTCCTTATGTTGTTTAAAAGGAGTGACTCCAAAAGATTAGAGGCCAGATTCGGTAAGGAAGTTATGTATGTATGCTAGAAGGAGTTGGAGGTACGAAAGGATAATCTCTTTTGGGCTTATGAGGGACAGATATGCGTGTGCAAGGTATTAGGGCCATGTGTGGCATTATTGGTATGTCGGGGTTGAGAAAGGAAACTATGTCGTTAAATTTAAGTTTGACTCCGAAAGAACATTCGAGGACGAATGTTTCTAAGGGGGGAAGAATGTTACACCCCGTACTTACAGGACATGTTTTAAGAACGTACGTAAGAACTCGCAAGTGTTAAATTTGAGACTTGTAAAAATTTATCGGAAATATGAAATTGTCGGAAATCGTATTATTTTGACGAATGGGAGGGCGACACGTGTCACCCCCCTTAGATGATGCCTTGGACGAAATCTAGCAAGGGCTAAAGGGTCATTGGACCTTTGTTGCAAGACAAGTCTTGCAAGTGTGAGCTAGAGAAAATTGACCAAAGTCAAAGGTCCCACAAGTCTTGATTTTTATTAAGAGATCATCCTAGCCACCCAATTGTTCACATCTTAACCCTCCATGTCCCTTTATTATACTAGTAGTAGCAAGACTTTGTCTAACACTTAGAAATTTTCAAGAAAAAATGGAAGAACAAGCTAGCTAGCTCACGGGTTCATGTCCAACAAGAAGGAAAAAAATTTGTTTCTTGTCCAATAATCTCCCCACTTTAAACCAAGGTTCTTGAGGTTAGTATAAGCATATCTCAATAGAAAAATCCCGGAAAAAGAGAGTTTTCGTATTAGTCGCAAAGTGAAAACCTAGTGGCTTTCTAGGTTTTGGATTAGAAGTTTGAAGGAAAATTGTTGGTGTTTTTCTAAGGGTCTCAACAAGCGGATTGAAGTGTCTTGGAGAGGCTCTAAACTACTTGGAGCGACTTCGGATTTGGAATTGGATTAAAAATCGTTAAGGTATAATCTTGTCTTTTAAAGGTGTTACAGATTATATATTTATATTGTTGTTGTTAGCTTTACTTGTTGCTAGCATGAAGTTGATATGTAGAATTTATAAGTATTATGGATTGCTTGTAGCTAAATCTGAAATGTTATGCAAGCCACTTGAAAATTGGATTACTAATTGGTCGTTTTTAGAAATCGTCGCATGTTACTTACTTAAAGATTATGGTTATTATAATCAAATGCGACTTGATATCATGTTATGCTACCAATTTGGATTGAAATGGAAATTGGATACGAATTGGTATGGTTGAACTCAAGGTGGCCGAATTTGGACTTGTAGTTTGTATTAGTTTGTTATTCATTTGTATTGGACTACCTTCTAAATTGTGAGCCAATTGGGGCTGTTTAGTTATTCATTTGTATTGGACTACCTTCTAAATTGTGAGCCAATTGGGGCTGTTTAGTTATTCATTTGTATTGGACTACCTTCTATATTGTTGTGAGCCAATTGGGGCAGTTTGGTTATTGTATTTCGGCCTTGAAAAAGGTGGCAAAGTAAGTAGAAACAAAGGAGGTGTTGTCCGATTTTCCGTAGAATTTAGTGACTTAGCACTTAGAATATTCTACGTTTGAAATAAGAGGTTAATGGACGTATGGTGACCATTATAGGTTGAAGTACTAAGTATAGTGTATCCTACTTGAAGAATGGAATAGCTCAAGGTTGAAGTACTTTGGAGCATTTTGCTACTTGTCGACAATCGTCGCGAGGTATGTGAACCTCTTCCTTCCTTTGGCATGATTATATGTATGGAATATACGTGGTATCATTTCATGTTTCGTTACTCTTAGAAGTTAAGAGGTAGTTCAGTGATCTACTCTATGTAGAACTTTTCCTATCTTTGAGCATGACTAGTTGCACGTATGTAGTACTCAGACGTCTGACACCTTGATATCCTTTACCAGTAGTGTGAATAGCCAAGTCGGGTGAGTTGGGAGATTTACTCACTTCTTTGAAAGTATAAAGGATGTCTTAAGTTTTATTTAAGTTAAGGGACTTGAAGATTTTAAAGTATGTGATACTTGTTCCGTTTTAAACGTATAAGTCCCTTGGATAGGAAATTGTTTTTGGCTAAGGTATAAAGTGAATATAACGGCTTTATGGGAAGTTAGTTATATTTGCTTTATGGAAAGATAAATGACTTGATTTTAGTGAAGAGGCAACTTGTTTTTAAGGCATCAATTGCCTAAGGTTTTATAGTAAAAGGAGTCACTTGTTTTCTAAAGGTTAAGAGACTAATTGTATTTTTGAAAGTATATAATACTTGGTTTCAAAAAGTAGAAGTCTCTTGGTTATAAAAGGAACGTGTTGGTCTAAACCATAAAGGGTTATAACGGCTTTATGGGAAGTTGGTTATAACGGCTTTATGGAAGGTTAAGAGAATGGTTTTCTCTAATGAAGTAATCAAAGAAATAACTTGTATTAAGGAAGGGCAAATTGTTTTAAAGGTACCAATTGCTTAAGGTTTTTAATAAAGAAGTCACTTGATTTAGAAGCCGGTAATTGTAGTTCTAAAAAGGTATTGTGACTTGTCTTGAAAGGTGAATAGGACTTGATACTACGGTTGTTAGTATCGGGGAAGTTTTATTTGGAAAGGAGTCTTTTGAAAAGAATGTACGTACGTAGTACTTTGGCTTGTTAAATGAGAATTATTCTATTTGTGCCTTGATTAGTACTTTGGCTTGATTAATTGAGAATTAGTCTAAGTATGCCTTGATAAGTACTTTGGCTTGTTAAATGAGAATTATTCTATTTGTGCCTTGATTAGTACTTTGGCTTGATTAATTGAGAATTAGTCTAAGTATGCCTTGATAAGTACTTTGGCTTGTTAAATGAGAATTATTCTATTTGTGCCTTGATTAGTACTTTGGCTTGATTAATTGAGAATTAGTCTAAGTATGCCTTGATAAGTACTTTGGCTTGTTAAATGAGAATTATTCTATTTGTGCCTTGATTAGTACTTTGGCTTGATTAATTGAGAATTAGTCTAAGTATGCATTGATAAGTACTTTGGCTTGTTAAATGAGAATTATTCTATGTGATGCCTTGATTAGTACTTTGGCTTGATTAATTGAGAATTAGTCTAAGTATGCCTTGATAAGTACTTGGGCTTGTTAAATGAGAATTATTCTATGTGATGCCTTGATTAGTACTTTGGCTTGATTAATTGAGAATTAGTCTAAGTGTGCCTTGATAAGTACTTTGGCTTGTTAATTGAGAATTAGCCTACGTGTCTTTGGTGATAGCCTTTGAGTGCAAGTATTATGTTTTATTACGCTGCGCGACTCTCGGTTGGAGGTCTGTCTTGTTAAGTACTTGGACATACCGACGTGATGTGGATTCCACGGGTATGCTTCCGTTAATTTTAGTACTTGGGTTAAATTCCCGGATTTTTATAGAAGACATGGTAGTGCTTCAGTTTTGTACAATGGTCGGTTGAGATAGGGTAAGAGTATAAATGAGGGGCAAGCCCTAAGACGTTATACCACCTTCTCCAGGGTAAGAGTATAAGTGAGGGGTAAACCCCAAGACATTATACCCCGCTGCTTTGTATAATGGTCGGTTGAGATAGGGTAAGAGTATAAATGAGGCAAGCCCCAAGACGTTATACCACCTTCTCCGGGGTAAGTGTATAAGTGAGGTAGACCCCAAGATGCTATACCACCTTTACCAACTTCTCGGTAAGAGTATAAGTGAGGGGTAGACCCAAGACGCTATACCAGGTGGGACTTGGTGTTCATGTATGCCTATTGGTGTATTATTATATCCTCGGTATCGCCGGTGATGTGGGATTCCACGCGGGAGATATATATATGTTGTGAATGTATGCGCCGACGGTGAGGTGGGATGCCAGGCGCGACACATGATTATATTTTACACTTGTAGTACGGCGGTGATGGGGATTCCACGGACACGCTTGATATTAGTGTGATTTGATCGCGTCCCATTGGTGGGTAGTAAACGAGCCCTCCTTTAAGGGCGGATTATGCTTATGAAAGATAAGTAGGTTATATAGAAATGAACTTAATGATTTTTCCTAATCATGTGCGTAAGAATGTGGCTATAACCTTTATTGAAAATGGGAAAAGATATTGATGTGAAATTAAGTTCATAAGTGGTAATGACACTACAGATCCGTATGTACTTTTATACTTGTCCTTGTCATTCTTTTACGCTTATGATCTGCTTTCATGCGCTATTTCTGCTCCATATTCGCAATTGTTATCGACTTTCTTGCCGCGTTCATGCCCGCAGGTTTTAGGTACCCAGGTTGGTGATCCTTGCTCTTAGGATCTCGGTCCAGTTTTTGAGAGAAAGCTCCATTTGCTCCGGAGGCTTATCTCTTTGTCACGACCCGAACTCGGGCCCGTGGCTGGTGCCTTACCCCGGGCACCCTAGTGATACAACATCAGAGAAAACCAGCGGAAATAAAACTTTAACATGTAAATAGACATGGATTAAGAGACATGATAAATAAGCGATCCAACCAAAAGCGATTGCCTTCGTATATATACATAAATACCCGACGCTTATCCTTTTAATGCAGACTCTACCCACAACAAGATTACATACCTCTAAGAAGTGATAACAACTATGACGGACAGTGGCCGCCATACCCTGAATGTACAAGAACCCTGCAGACTGGTAACATACCAAAGATGAGCCTCCAAGGAACGGAGCTTCCCAACACTGAAATGAGATCCTAAACGCGGATCGATAGATGTACTTCTACCGCAGCATGAACGCAGCCCCGAGGAGGTCGACAACAGTACCAAGTATGTGAAATCAGAAATGTCAGAATGAAATCATAATAGTCTATAAAAAGCAGGAGACATGTATGATAACCAACTACGCTCATAACATAAAAGCAAATATGTCAAGTCGTGACTCACGCCTCAAGTCATCCTCATGCCCGTGGAACTCTTTCCTCACCGCCATCTAGGTACAAATCGGTGATACGCACAACATGTCTCGCCCAACTTATGGACCAAGTATAGAAACGTGTGGAATACATTCGGATGAACCGTGAGTCGAGTGAAATACATTCCTGATGAACCATTAGTCGAGTGAAATACATTCCCGGATGAACCGGTAGTCGAGTGAAGTACATTCCCGGATGAACCGGTAGTCAAGTGAAATACATTCTCGGATGAACCGGTAGTCGAGTGAAGTACATTCCCGGATGAACCGGTAGTCAAGTGAAATACATTCCCGGATGAACCGGTAGTCAAGTGAAATACATTCCCGGATGAACCGGTAGTTGAGTAGAACACAGTACTTGCACAACAAAGGCTATCACAATAAGCATAGGCAAGTTTCACAACAACATGCATAGGCAAGTTACACAACAACAAACTTAGGCAAGTTATACACAACTCAAGGTACTTTCATTTTATGTCAAGTCCGGGTTTTAACCCTAAAGTACTACGTACGTTAAATTCCTTTTAAAGAGATCCATTCCTTTTATAAAAGTCACCCGATACCCGTAGTATAAAAATAGAGTGACTTACATCTTTTAAGCAAAACAACTTCTCTTATTGAAGCCAAGTTTCCATATTTAAAACCAATGATAAAAACCCTTCTTTTGTTTTCATAAAGTCGTTATAACCAATCTTCCCATAAAGCTGTTATAACACTTTAAGTTTTAAACCATTTTAAGACAACACAATGCCTTTCTTTTCCCTAAAGTTCCAGTTTGCCTAATTTTCATTACTCAAGTTTCTTTTTAGAAAAGTTTCATAGTTCAATGTCTTAATCCCCTTTTTTTAAACTATTGAGTAACATATGCCTTATATGAGTGTAGGTTATTCTTATTCATAATCAATCTTATTAAGCAGCCATGATCTAGGAAATGTAATATCATTTTGTCTTATCTTAGCTTCTATGCAGATGGAGATTTCTACTGGTTTTAATAATACTTCATTATTTAATACATTTTCCTTTATTAACGCTGCAGTGGTTTGTCGTTACACATTCGATTTCAAATCAAGAAACATTATTCCTTTTAAAAACCACGTACTCATTACTCACGAATGAGGTTTCACACAAAAACTCATTTTAAGTCATTTAAGTTAAGTCTCTTATCTCATAAGATCAAGTCTCTTAACTTCTAAAATCAGTAAACCATTTACCTCTCTTAAGACGTTATACCTAACTCCCCATAAAGCTAGTATAACTCTTTTTAAAACCTTTTAAAACCAAGTGTTACTCTTCTTTCAAAAATGGTTTCTTAACATTTGAAATACATTCAAGGTTCTTAGTATTCGTGCTTAAGTCAAAGACATTGCGTATAACTACGCTCAATTAGCACACGACGCTCTACCGTACTATATATTATTCGTGCTTAAGTCAAAAGACATTGCCGCACTATATATATCTTCCTTTAAAATATCATGCTCAAGAGTATAGGAAGAATCACATACCTCGCGACGATTATCGACTATAAGCAAAAGCGCCCACCGCTTATAACCCTAGCTTTGGTCCACCTTCTAAGTAGCCCATGCTACTTGCAGAACATTCAACCAATAAAGGTTATCAGTCTACTGTATATACAGTCCTATGTAAGTACAGTTTAACTTCTACTTATCATCTTCTGAAGTGATTTCAGTTCAAGTCTTTTCTGTAATATTCCAATTCTCTTCTTATGAATCTTATATTCATTTCTATACTACTACAGTATGTAATTTCCAATTACACTAGAAGGACAGTAGTATTTACCTCGATAAGCCCAAAAATTATCCGAGTTTAATGTCGCTCCTGAGCAATGTTTAGCTCCTACTCCGAGTGCTCCAATCCGCTCCAACCAACCCTTAGAAGTTCTACGCAACTTCTACTTAACACTTCAACCGACTATGAAGGTTTTCCTTAGGGTTTCGTTTTTGTGACTGAGGGAAGTATAATAGTATTTTCTGGGCTTTTGTACAAATGTAACCTTGGGAATACTACAAGGTATTTGGGCCAAGGTATTTGGGCATTATAACAATACTAGGAGAGTATTTCTATACCACAACAAGGGGGTATTTATACGAGACAACAAGGCTAGTGGTACCCTCTCGCCAAGCTTCTCACAAGGGGGTTTGCCTCGGCTTAGGCTCTCAAAGGGGAGGGGGTTGTGGTGGACGAAACAACAAGAGGGAGAGGGAGGGATTTTCAAGACTTAGACAATTTTTGGATGAAGAAAGTTCATCAACCAAGAGGGTATTTATAGGTCAAGAAATGGCCAACCAACGGCCAAGATTCACCCAGTGTTAGGCAAGTGTAGGGCTAGGATTCCACCATGTGTACCTTATCCATCTACCACACAACTTGCACAAAAATATCCTACCTACTACACAAGACCCATTCGGCCAAGCATTCGCCCACCCTTCCAATGCGAGGTGACACTTGTCACCCTCCCGCTGTCCAAAATGTTTCGCCTCTAAAAATCTGTAAAATTAGAAATGACATAGCCGGAATTTTCCCTACGAAAGATGTGGAAACGTTTCGTCGAAAACGACTCCAATCGGGTGTTGTGTACAAATTTCAAACTAGCCCACCTTTAGGCTAAAATTATTATCGTGACGCCTCACGCACATACTGGAAATACGGTATAACATTCTCCTCCTAGAAACATTCGTCCGAATGTTCCTTCTCAAGCGGATAAAGATGAAGTTCTTCTAACAAGTTTCCACGCCACACATGGCCACAAACATAACACACGTTCTCTTCCTTCCTTACTCGTCGTGCCTCTCGAACACTGAACTCTTCTAGATATCGCACCATACTTGATCATTGCTTCGCTTTCCAAAACTTTGGAGTTACCACCTCCAAACTTGGTCATCTTACTAGCCTCAATCTTCCTAAGGCCATTCCCGCCTTCACGATCCGCTTATGGTCGAACATATCCACGAACTCATACGATGGTCATCTAGACACGGGCCTAGCACCCTCGTGACCCTACCACCGGCGGGACCACCTGAGCTGACCCCATCTCGAAACAGCCGCTGGTTGGCCCTCAACATGGCCCCAACCCGACCCATGTAACGCATCACGCTCTTGTTCCCGATACGGAACGATCTTACAAAATTACGTCATGAAAGCTACCACTTCCCTCTCACACTACCCAGGGACTTATCCTTTCAACAAACCAGGTTTCTAAATCACATTTTTTTGCACAAAGCTATCCGATCATAACGCTAAACACATCAACAACATCAATACATACAAAACTCTAGAGGGTTAGGGATATACCTGAATCTACCGCTCCACTCTAATCATAGGCCTACTGCCTGCGCATAAGTAGAAGGCGATGAACTCGCCACGATCCAGATCGCGCTAAACCGCCGGCATTCTCCTATAAGCACAGCTCTCGTCACATGGCCACGGCGCCAGTGAAACAAGCACCGCGATGAAAAGACGACATTCCCGGGATGATGTTTGCCACATCGCGTACACACCGAGGGACATGAATCCTGCCGCTAACTCACGATACCGCGAACTAAGCCCGAGCTCGACCAGCTCGAATACCCGAACGTCGACGATCGCGGGGACCACTCAGATGGTGGAGGTACATAACTAGGACGGCCGAGGCGGTCCGCCGAAAGTTACCAAAGGACCTGCTGCTCGCCCTCTTCTCGATCTCGGCCATTCCGTCGACCTCTCCGTGCCTCACATCCTAGTGCATGAGCTTGCGCGGCAATGTCCATGCGGTGAAGAGCTACACCGTGCAAGCCTCCGCCAAGTAATCATCTAGCCCGTGACGTAGCGTGTACCTCGCCCTCCATATCGCCTACAATGGGGACATACCGAAGCTAATGAGTCGAACTCCACATTGTACTCTCTAACCGTCGCGGCCCCGCCTCAACGCCAAAAATCTGCCGGCCCGAGCCCTCCTCATCCGTGGAGGCAAGAAGTGTGCAAGAAATGCCTTGGAGAACTCGCCCCATACCGCTGAAGTGCATTCTCTCCCGGACAGCTCCACGAATCAAACCGATCATCGCGGTATCACGCAGCCGATGCGAACCTATGACCACCGACTCGGTCTCCGATGCCTTGATCACTCATGACCAGAATCGCCGGATGAACTCCTGCGATCATCCTCGTGCCTCGACCCATAAAACTCGCGTTACATCTCGTAAAATCCCGTAGTCTCAAACATCGCTCGGGGTGAACTACGGTGCTACTGGGGCCCCAGGCTGCTGCGTCCAATTTATCCTCATATCTCGCCACGACCACGCCGATCGGGCCATCTCCTTGTAACCCATCTCTCTCGCTCTGTGTGGGACCGAGGTTCAGTATCAGAGTCTCAGCAGCCATCGCTGCGGCTCTAAATCACTGGTCTTTGGCGGCGCCGCAAAACCCGCCGTCGGAGCACTGCTCAGTCTTGGCCGGCTGCGCCTCGTGCTCCTCAGTATCTCACTAACAGCTCCTCGATCGCCTTGCCCATCTGGCTCAGGTTTTACGCAGAGGCATAATCGGTAAAGGAAAGGAATACGCCGGAGGGTCCAACTTATCACACAAATCAGGGCACGATCTCGTAATGAGAAGAATGGAAACTAATCCTAAATGTCCTATAGCCTCCTGATTATAGATGTGGTGCACAACACACCGATAATCAAGACTCTACTAGACACGGTCTATAGACACTTTCCGAGGACTAACTGCTCTGATACCACTTTGTCAAGACCCGAACTTCCAGGGCGTGGTCAGTGCCTTACCCCGGGCACCCTAGTGATACAACATCAGAGAAAACCAGCGGAAATAAAACTTTAACATGTAAATAGACATGGATTAAGAGACATGATAAATAAGCAGGCCAACCAAAATGGGCTTGCCTTGGTATATATACATAAATACCGACGCTATCCTTTTAACAGACTGCCACACAAGATTACGCACTTAAGAAGTGACAACAACTATGACGACAGGCTCCGCCATACCCCTGAATGTACAAGAACCTACAGACTCAGGGTAACATACCAAAGATAAGCCTCCGAAGGAACGGAGCTTCCCAACACGCTGAAATGAGATCCTAAACGCGGGGATCGACTGCTGATGTACTTCTACCGCATTTAACGCACTTCGAGGAGGTCGACAACAGTACCAAGTATGTGAAATCAGAAATGTCAGAATGAAATCATAATAGTCTATAAAAGCAGAGACATTTATGATAACCAACTACGCTCATAACATAAAGCAAATATGTCAAGTCGTGACTCACGCCCTCAAGTCATCCCTCATGCGTGGAACTCCTTCCTCATCGCCAGCCTAGGTACAAATCAGTGATACGCATAACATGTCTCGCCCATCTTATGGACCAAGTATAGAAACGTGTGGAATACATTCCGGATGAACCAGAGTCGAGTGAAATACATTCTGATGAACCTGAGTCGAGTGAAATACATTCCTGATGAACCAGAGTCGAGCGAAGTACATTCCTGATGAACCGTAGTCAAGTGAAATACATTCCTGATGAACCGGTAGTCAAGTGAATACATTCCTGATGAACCGTAGTCAAGTGAAATACATTCCTGATGAACCTGTAGTTGAGTAGAACATGCACTTGCACAACAAAGGCTATCACAATAAGCATAGGCAAGTTTCACAACAACATGCATAGGCAAGTTACACAACAACAAACTTAGGCAAGTTATACACAACTCAAGGTACTTTCATTTTATGTCAAGTCCGGGTTTTAACCCTAAAGTACTACGTACGTTAAATTCCTTTTAAAGGATCCATTCCTTTTATAAAAGTCACCCGATACCCGTAGTATAAAAATAGAGTGACTTACATCTTTTAAGCAAAACAACTTCTCTTATTGAAGCCAAGTTTCCATATTTAAAACCAATGATAAAAACCCTTCTTTTGTTTTCATAAAGTCGTTATAACCAATCTTCCCATAAAGCTGTTATAACACTTTAAGTTTTAAACCATTTTAAGACAACACAATGCCTTTCTTTTCCCTAAAGTTCCAGTTTGCCTAATTTTCATTACTCAAGTTTCTTTTTAGAAAAGTTTCATAGTTCAATGTCTTAATGCCCTTTTTTTAAACTATTGAGTAACATATGCCTTATATGAGTGTAGGTTATTCTTATTCATAATCAATCTTATTAAGCAGCCATGATCTAGGAAATGTAATATCATTTTGTCTTATCTTAGCTTCTATGCAGATGGAGATTTCTACCGTTTTAATAATACTTCATTATTTAATACATTTTCCTTTATTAACGCCGCAGTTGGTTTGTCGTTACACATTCGATTTCCAAATCAAGAAACATTATTCCTTTTAAAAACCACGTACTCATTACTCACGAATGAGGTTTCACACAAAAACTCATTTTAAGTCATTTAAGTTAAGTCTCTTATCTCATAAGATCAAGTCTCTTAACTTCTAAAATCAGTAAACCATTTACCTCTCTTAAGACGTTATACCTAACCCCCATAAAGCTAGTATAACTCTTTTTAAAACCTTTTAAAACCAAGTGTTACTCTTCTTTCAAAAATGGTTTCTTAACATTTGAAATACATTCAAGGTTCTTAGTATTCAGGCTTAAGTCAAAGACATTGCCGTAACCACGCTCAATTAGCACACGTGACGCTCACCGTACTATATATTATTCGTGCTTAAGTCAAAAGACATTGCCGTACTATATATCTTCCTTTAAAATATCATGCTCAAAAGTATAGGAAGAATCACATACCTCGCGACGATTATCGACTATAAGCAAAACGCCCACGGCTATAACCCGCTTAGCTCGGTCCACCTTCTAAGTAGCCCATGCTACTTGCGTAACATTCAACCAATAAAGGTTATCAACATCAGATATACAATTCTATGTAAGTACGATTTAACTTCTACTTATCATCTTCTCAAGTGATTTATTCAAGTCTTTTCGTAATATTCCAATTCTCTTCTTATGAATCTTATATTCATTTCTATACTACTAGATGTAATTTCCAATTACACTAGAAGGACGAGAGTATTTACCTCGATAAGCCCAAAATTATCCGAGTTTAATGTCGCTCCTGAGCAATGTTTAGCTCCTACTCCGAGTGCTCCAATCCGCTCCAACCAACCCTTAGAAGTTCTACGCAACTTCTACTTAACACTTCAATCGACTATGAAGGTTTTCCTTAGGGTTTCGTTTTTGTGACTGAGGGAAGTATAATAGTATTTTCTGGGCTTTTGTACAAATGTTGTTATACCCCGTATTTCCAGAGTATGTACGTGGGGGACGTACGTAGAAATTTTCGAACTTCTTTAGGCTTGGCCGAATTCCTTTTGTGCACAACACCCGGTTAGAGTCGTTTTTCGACGAAACGTTTCCACAGCTTTCGTAGGGGAATTTTCGGCTATGTCATTTATAATTTTTGCGGATTTTTCCGAGAGACGAAACATTTTGGACCAACGGGAGGGTGACATGTGTCACCCTCACATTGGAAGAGGTTGGACGGCAAATGGGCTAAGCTTGCACGTTTTTGGTGTTGAATTTGTGGTCAAGGGTTAGGTAGGATATTTTGTGTAGATGGATAAGGTTGCACATGGCTTAATCTTGGCCTTACACTTGCCTTGCACTTGGCACCATCTTGGCCATTGGTTGGCCTTCACTTGACCTATAAATACCCCCTTAGTTGATGAACTTTCTTCATCCAAAAGTTGAGCAATCTATCTAAGTCTCAAACTACTCCCTCTTAGCTTGAGCTTTTCGTCCCTCTCCCCCCCTCCTAGTTGAGCTTGGCCGAGAGCCACCACACCCTCCCCCTTGTGAAGCCTTGGCCGAGGGGTACCCCCCCCTAGCCTAGTTGTTTTCGTATAATACCCCTTGTTGTGGTATAGAAATACTCTCCTAGTATTGTTATAATGTCCAAATACCTTGGCCCAAATACCTTGTAGTATTCCCAAGGTTACACTTATACAAAAGCCCTGAAACTCCGATTATCCTTCCTTTAGCCACAAAAACGAAACCCTAAGGAAATCTTCACCCGTTGTTGAAGTTGTAAGTAGAAGTTGGTTAGAACTTCTAAGGGTTGTTTGGAGCGCTCGGAGTAGGAGCTAAGCGTTGCTCAGGATCGACTTTATACTTGGATAATTTTGGGCTTATCAAGGTAAACACTACTGTCCTTCTATTGTAATTGGAAATTACATGTTAGAATATATAGTTGAAGTATACTATATATAGAACTGAACGTAGTATTGTGGCAATGTCTTTTGACTTAAGCCTGAAGAATAAAGAACTGAACTGAACTGTAATTACATAGGACTGTATTGCAGTAGACTTGTGTAGTATTACTGAGTAGAATTGTACACGTCCGGTTAGACGTATAAACCCCCCCTGGTTGGCTTGGTAGCCGGCCTCGATAGAGGAGGAGATTTACGCTGTGGCGGGGGGGGGGGGAGGTGCTGCCGAATTTTCTGTAGAAAGATGGGAACTTGTGTTTAAGATTTAATAGACGTTTGTGGCCTTTATAGGTGAAAGTACTAAGAGTAGCGTATTCTACTCGAGGAGTGGAAAGGGCTAGCAAGGTTGTAGTACTTGGAGCTTTTTGCTTATTGTCGATAATCGTCGCGAGGTATGTGAACCTCTTCCTATCTCTTCTAGCATGATATGTGTGAACTATGTAGTACGGTAGACGTACATGTGTTAACTGTGTTTGATTGTTCCTAAAACATAAAGTGTTATAACGGCTTTATGGGAAGTTGGTTATAACAGCTTTATGTAGGTAAGAAAATACTTTGTGGTTTTAAAAGGTAACTGATGTGAATTATAACTGGCTAGTTATAATAAAGAACTTGATGTATTTCAAAAGATTTATAAATCGCTTTGAATGAGAGTAACACTTGGTTTTAAAGGTTTTAAAAGAGTTATACTAGCTTTATGGGGAGTTAGGTATAATGTCTTAAGAGAGGTAAAGAAAATGGTTTACTGATGTTAGAAGTTAAGAGACTTGATCTTATAAGATAAGAGACTTAACTTATTTGTTTTAATGTGAATGTTTGTGTGAAACCTCATTCGTGAGTAATGAGTACTTGGTTTTTAAAGAGTTAATGTTTTACCGATTTCGAAATCGTAATGTGTATCGGCTGCACCAATCGCAGCGTTAATAAAGGAAAATGTACCGACTAATGAATTGTATTATTAAAACCAGTAGAAACCTCCATCCGCATAGAAACTAAGATAAGACAAAATGATATTACATTTTCTAGATCATGGTCACAGTAATAAGAATGTTGTAAACAAGAATAACCTACTCTCACGTGAGACATATATTACTCAATTGTTCTAAAAGGAATCAAGTGATTAAGTTTGGGAACTATGAAACCATTTGAAAATAAGAAGCTTGAGTAATCAAACTAGGCAAACCGAACTTAGGAAAAGAATGTTGTTACTTGATTTTTGAAAAGGAATGTGGGTTGGTCATTCTAATACTACGTATCGGGTGACTTTATAAAACTAATGGATCTCTTTTAAAAGAACTTAACGATGTAGTACTTTGGGGTTAAAACCCGACTTTGGCATAAAATGAAAGTACTTTGAGTTGTGTGAAACTTGCCTATGCTTGTTGTTGTGAAACTTGCCTATGCTTGTTGTTGTGAAACTTGCCTATGCTTGTTGTTGTGAAACTTGCATATGCTTGTGATGATAGCCTTTGTTGTGCAAGTGTGATATTTCTGTGTTACCGCGTCTCTCGATAGAGGGCCGGTTGACTTGTTGAGAACTTACTTGGACGTGCTGGCAGTGATGGAGTATTCCACGGGTATGTTTCCATTTTGATTTCTGTCTTGTTGTTGATGTCACATGGACATGTCTACACCGATGCAAAGATTCTCGGCACGCGGCCACGCGGCGGGTTGATTACCCGATATATGGTTATTACTGCAACATGGACGTGTCTACACCGATGCAGTATTCCGGGGGCATGTGGCCATGCGGCAGGGTTGACCACCCAGTATATTGTTATTAAGGTTACATGGGCATGTCTACACCGGCGCAGATTCCGGTACGCGTACGGCCTTGTTATTATTGTTGCATCACGGACATGTCTACACCGGCGCAGATTCGGGCACGCGCCATGATGCGAACACGATGGATGCCGTGGCGTGAGACCCATAGTTATATTTGAGTGGTGACTTTGGCGTGAGTCCACGGACTTCGCCTTTTATGTTGCAGATCGTATTTTGGTTATCATACACGTCTCGATTTTTAAGCTATTATGATTTCATTTATGATTTGGATTTCACATACTTGGTACTGTTATCGACCTCCTTCGGGCCGCTCATGCCGCAGTAGAGGTACATCGTGCGTGGATCCCCGCCTTAGGATCTCATTTCAGTGTTGAAAGCTCCGTTCCTGAGGCTTATCTTTGGTATGTTTCCGAGTTGTAGGTTCTGTACATTCGTGGTATGGCGGGGCCTGTCCGTCATAGTTGTTGTAAATCTTGGATGGCAGAGTAATCGCGTAAGTGTGGTTTGTAAAAAGGATAACTGTCGGGTTTTTACGTATATCGAAGGCAACCGCTTTGGTTGGCCTGCTTATTTATTATATCTCTTGTTTCATGACTCGTGTTTTATTTTTCCGCCGGTTTTCTCGATGTTGTATCACTAGGGTGCTCGGTAAGGCACCAGAACTGCCCGGTTCGGGCGTTACAAAGTGCGGTTTATGTTGCATCGTATTTTGGTTATCATACATGCCTCCGATTTTTAAGCTATTATGATTTCATTTACGATTTGTGATTTCACATACTTGGTACTGTGATCGACTCATTCGGGGCTGCCTTCATGCCGCAGTAGGTACATCGGTCGTGGATCCCGCCTTAGATCTCATTTCAACAGTGTTGAAAGCTCCGTTCCTTGGAGGCTTATCTTTGCATGCTTCAGTCAGAGGTTCTTGTACATTCGTGGTATGGCGGCCCCGTCCCGCCATAGTTGTTGTAAATCTTAAGAGCAGCCTGTTGTAGGCGTGGTTTGTAAAAAGGATAACTGTCGGGTTTTTATGTATATACCGGGCGCAATCGCTTTGGTTGGCCTATTTATTTATTATATCTCTTGTTTCATGACTCGTGTTTTATTTTTCCGCTGGTTTTCTCGATGTTGTATCACTAGTGGTGCCCGGTAAGGCACCGAACGCCCGGTTCGGGCGCAAAGTGGTATCGAGCGCTTAGTCTCGGAAAGTGTCTACGCACCGTGTCTAGTAGAGTCTTGATTATCGGTGTGGCACCACATCTATAATCGTGAGGCTATAGGACATTTAGGATTGGTTTCCATTCTTCTCATTCTCGAGATCGTGCCTTAGAGCCGTGTTGTAAGTTGGACCCTCCGACGTGTTTCGCTTTTACCGCTTATGCCTCGCGAAGGCAACCAGGCCTGAATGGCAAGGCAGCCGGCGAGTCGCTAGTGGGATTCAGAGGAGTACGAGGCGCAGTCTGGCCAAGACTGAGTAGTGCTTGACGGCGAGTTTTGCGACGCCGCCAAAGACCAAAGAAGTTTAGAGCCGCAGCAGCTGCCGAGACTACAAGATACGAGCCTCCATCCCCACCGAGCGGGAGACGGGTCACGCGAGACGGCGATTATCGCCGTGGTCAGGCGATATGAGGATAGGTCGACCAGCAGCCTGTTCAGCCCAAAGAAGACTAGCACCGGGCGATGTTTGAGGCTACTGGATTTTTAGTTGTAGCCCGCTCGAAGTTTTACGGGTCGAGGCCGAGGATGATCCGCAGGAGTTCATACGCGCTGCGAGGATCATGCGCGTGATCAAGACTTCGAGATCGAAGTCCGTGATATTTGTTCGCATCGGCGCGTGATACCGCGATCGATCGTTTGACTCGTGGGAGCTTTCCGGAGAGCATGCACTTCCACCGCTTGGGACGAAGTTTTCGGGCCTTCCCGGCACATTTCTTGCCTCCACAAATGCGAGGGCTCGCCACGCATTTTTGATGTTGAGGCGTATCCGCGCATTCGAGTACAATGCAGTTCGACTATCGCCCTGTATGTTCCCGCATTAGTAGCTAGTATGGAGGATCGAGTGCACCGATATGTTACAGGCTCGACGATTACCTAGCGAGAGTTGTTCGGTGTTTCTCTTCACCGCACGACATTGCCCGCATTCGTGCTCATGCACTTGGGTGCGAGCGCAGATCGACGGTGGACCGCCACAGGTTAAGGCCAAGACGGCAGATATTTTGGCGACTTTCGAGGCGGACCGCCTCGGCAGACTAGTTATGTACCTCCGCCATTGCAGAGTGGTCCTCCGCAGCCTCGGGACCTGGGATATTCGTGAGCGTGTCGTGGCTCCTGTGTTTCGCATGTTCGCGAGTAGGGTGTTGGCGGATCAGCCACCCCTACCTCGGTGTGGTCGATGTGGTAGACCGCATTTCGGGGAGTGTCGTAGTACCAAGTGAGCTTGTTATTCTTGCGCCAACGTGGCCATATGACGCAGAGACCGTCCAGGCCGGTAGCGGTAGGATAGCACAGACTACTAGAGCGAATGCGGGCCACGGTAGAGGTCGCGTGGAAGTTCGCTTTAGCGGCCTTCAACCGCCTAGTTTCGTATATCCTTAACCTCGTAGATACTTGTATGTATTGATGTTAATGATGTGTTAAGTGTTATGTTCGGATAGCTTTATGCTATAGTGTGATTTAAAAATCTGGTTAGCGTTAGAGGAAAGTGGTAGCTTTCATGATGTGTTTTAGCAAGATTGTTCCATGTCGGCGAGCAAGAGTTGGCGCGATAATGGGTCGGGTTGGGGCTATGTTGCGGGCCAACCCGCCTGTTTCGAGGTGGGGTCAGCTTCGTGGTCCCGCCAGTGGCGTGGTCACGGCGGTGCTAGGCCCAAGTTTAGATGACCATCGTATGAGTTCGTGGATACGCTCGACCGTAATCAGTTCGTGAAGGCGAGAATGGCCTTGAGGAGATCGAGGCTAGTAAGATGATCAAGTTTGAGGTAGTGACTCCAAAGTTTTGGAAACCAAGTATGGTACGATACTAGAAAGAGTTCGAGTGTTCGGAAGCGGTACAACGAGATAGGAGAAGTGAACGTGTGTGATCGCTTTCTTTGAGAAACGGGTGCGAAGAGATTATATTTTAGACCTTGGTGGGGACTTTTGAGGTAAACAGAGGTGATTCCTCGTTGGCGTGGATTTGGGTTTTGCGCGCATGTTGTTGTGTGGCCAGGTGTGGCATGTTTGATTCTCGTAAGTATAGTAGTGAAGACTATATCGCGCACGCTTGTTTTGAGACTTAGAAGGAACATTCGACGAATGTTTCTACGAGGGGAGAATGTTATACCCCGTGATTTCCAGAGTATGTACGCTGGGGACGACGAAATTTTCGAACTTCTTTAGGCTCGTCGAATTCCTTTGTGCACAACACCCGGTTAGAGTCGTTTCGACTAAACGTTTCCACAGCTTTCGTAGGGAATTTCCGCCATGTCATTTATAATTTTTACGGATTTTTCCGAGAGACTAAACATTTTGGATCAACGGGAGGGCGACACGTGTCACCTCACATCGAAGAGGTCGACGGCAAACGGGCTAAGCTTGCACGCTTTTGGTGTTGAATTTGTGGTCAAGGGTTAGGTAGGATATTTTGTGTAGATGGATAAGGTTGCACATGGCTTAATCTTGGCCTTACACTTGCCTTGCACTGCACCATCTCGCCATTGGTTGGCCTTCACTTGACCTATAAATACCCCTTAGTTGATGAACTTTCTTCATCCAAAAGTTGAGCAATCTATCTAAGTCTCAAACTACTCCTCTTAGCTTGAGCTTTTCGTCCCTCTCCCTCCTAGTTGAGCTCGCCGAGAGCCACCACACCCTCCCTCATAAGCTCGCCGAGGGTACCCCCTAGCCTAGTTGTTTTCGTATAATACCCCTTTGTCAGGTATAGAAATACTCTCCTAGTATTGTTATAATGTCCAAATACCTGGCCCAAATACCTTGTAGTATTCCCAAGGTTACACTTATACAAAAGCCCGTAAAATACGATTATACTTCCTTTAGCCACAAAAACAAAACCCTAAGGAAATCTTCACCCGTTGTTGAAGTTGTAAGTAAGTTGGTTAGAACTTCTAAGGGTTGTTTGGAGCGCTGAGTAGAGCTAAGCGCTGCTCGTGATCGACTTTATACTTGGATAATTTTGGGCTTATCAAGGTAAACACTACCGTTCTTCTATTGTAATTGGAAATTACATGTTAGAATATATAGTCAAGTGATACTATATATGTAATCAACGTAGTATTGTGGCAATGTCTTTGACTTAAGCTCAAGAATAAAGAATCGAATCGAATCAGAATTACATAGGGTATTGGCAAAGAGACTTGTGTAGTATTAATGAGTAATTGTACACGCCCTGTTAGACGTATAAACCCCTCGTTGGCTTGGCAGCCACTGATAGAGAGGAGATTTACGCTGCGTGGGGGAGGTGTCGAATTTTTCGTAGAAAGACGGGAACTTGTGTTTAAGATTTAATAGACGCCAGGCCTTTATAGTGAAAGTACTAAGAGTAGCGTATTCTACTCGAGGAGTGGAAAGGGCTAGTGCGGTTGTAGTACTTGGAGCTTTTTGCTTATTGTCGATAATCGCCGCGAGGTATGTGAACCTCTTCCTATCTCTTCTAGCACGATATGTGTGAACTATGTAGTACGGTAGACGCATACGTGTTAATCGTGTTTGATTGTTTAAAGCATAAAGTGTTATAACGGCTTTACGGGAAGTCGTTATAACACTTTATGTAGGTAAGAAAATACTTTGTGGTTTTAAAAGGTAATCGATGGAATTATAACCGCTAGTTATAATAAAGAACTTGATGTATTTCAAAAGATTTATAAATCGCTTTGAAGGAGAGTAACACTTGGTTTTAAAGGTTTTAAAAAGAGTTATACTAGCTTTATGGGGAGTTAGGTATAATGTCTTAAGAGAGGTAAAGAAAATGGTTTACTGATGTTAGAAGTTAAGAGACTTGATCTTATAAGATAAGAGACTTAACTTATTTGTTTTAATGTGAATGTTTGTGTGAAACCTCATTCGTGAGTAATGAGTACTTGGTTTTTTTAAAAGGGATAATGTTTTACTGATTTCGAAATCGTAACGTATCGACGCACCACCGCAAATGCTAATAAAGGAAAATGTACCGACTAATGAATTGTATTATTAAACCAAGAGAAACCTCCATCCGCATAGAAACTAAGATAAGACAAAATGATATTACATTTTCTAGATCATGGCTGCTGTAATAAGAATGTTGTAAACAAGAATAACCTACTCTCACGTGAGACATATATTACTCAATTGTTCTAAAAAGGAATCATGTAATTAAGTTTGGGAACTATGAAACCATTTGAAAATGTTAAGCTTCGAGTAATCAAACTAGGCAAACCGAACTTAGGAAAAGAATGTTGTTACTTGATTTTTGAAAAGGAACGTGGTTGGTCATTCTAATACTACGTATCGGGTGACTTTATAAAAGTAATGGATCTCTTTAAAAGAACTTAACGATGTAGTACTGGGGTTAAAACCCGAGTTTGGCATAAAATGAAAGTACTTTGAGTCAGGTGAAACTTGCTACGCTTGTTGTTGTGAAACTCGCTTATGCTTGTTGTGAAACTTGCCTATGCTTGTTGTTGTGAAACTTGCCTATGCTTGTGATGATAGCCTTTGTGTGCAAGTGCGATATTTCGCGGTTACCGCTGCTCTCGATAGGTAGGCCGACTTGTCGAGAACTTACTCGACGTACGCGCCGATGGAGTATTCCACGTATGTTTCCATTTTGATTTGTCTTGTTGTTGATGTCACACGGACATGTCTACACCGACGCAGATTCCGGCACGCGCTACGCGTCGTTGATTACCCGATATATGGTTATTACCGCAATACGGACGCGTCTACACCGACGCAAAGATTCCGGCACGTGGCTACGCGCGTGGTCGACCACCCAAAGATATCATATTAAGGTTACACGGGCACGCCTACACCGATGCAGATTCCGGGTACGTGGCCACGCGGCCTTGTTATTATTGTCGCATCATGGACATGTCTACACCGACGCAAGATTCCGGCACGCGCCATGATGCGAACATGATGGATGCTGCGGGCGCGAGACCCATAGTTATATTTCCGAGTGGTGACTTTGAGGCGCGAGTCCCCGACTGATCGCTTTATGTCATGCATCGTATTTTGGTTATCATACATGTCTCCCGCTTTTAAGCTATTATGATTTCATTTACGTGATTTGACAAGCCACATACTGTACCGCAGATCGACCTCCTTCGGGGCCGCTCACGCCGCAGTAGAGGTACATCTCGCGATCCCCGCCTAGATCTCATTTCAGGTTGAAAGTCTGCTCCTTCTGAGGCTTATCTTTGGTATGTTTCTCGAGTCAGAGGTTCTGTACATCTGTGGTATGGCGGGCCCGTCCGCCATAGTTGTTGTAAATCTTGGGAGGTCCAGAGTAATCACAAGGGGCAGGTTTGTAAAAGGATAACTGCTCGGTTTTATGTATATACCAAGGCAAATGCTTTGGTTGGCCTGCTTATTTATTATATCTCTTGTTTCATGACTCGTGTTTTATTTTTCCGCTGGTTTTCTCTGATGTCAGATCACTAGGTGCCCGGTAAGGCACCGAACTGCCCGGGTTCGGGCGTTATAAATGTAACCTTGGGAATACTACAAGGTATTTGGGCCAAGGTATTTGGGCATTATAACAATACTAGAGAGTATTTCTATACCACAACAAGGGGTATTTATACGAGACAACAAGGTTAGGGGTACCCTCTCGCCAAGCTTCTCACAAGTGGGGTTTGCCTCGGCTTAGGCTCTCAAAGGGAGTGGGTTGTGGTGGACGAAACAACAAGAGGGAGAGGAGGGATTTTCAAGACTTAGACAATTTTGACGAAGAAAGTTCATCAACTAAGAGGTATTTATAGGTCAAGAAATGGCCAACCAATGGCCAAGATTCACCCAAGTGTTAGGCAAGTGTAGGGCTAGGATTCCACCATGTGTACCTTATCCATCTACCACACAACTTGCACAAAAATATCCTACCTACCACACAAGACCCATTCGGCCAAGCATTACCGCCCACCCCTTCCAATGTGAGGGTGGCACTTGTCACCCTCCCGCTGGTCCAAAATGTTTCGCCTCTCTGAAAACTGTAAAAATTAGAAATGACATAGCCGAATTTTCCCTACGAAAGTCGTGGAAACGCTTTCGTTTAAAAACGACTCCAATCGTGTTGTGTACAAATTTCAAACTAGCCCACCTTTAGGCTAAAATTATTATACGACGCCTCACGCATATACCTGAAATACGGTATAACACTCTGGTACGGCTTCCGAGGTAGTAGATTCATGTATATTCGTGGTATGGCGGGCCTCGTCCCGCCACGCTTGTTCACTGTTATTCCTGCAGGTCCGTATTCACATACGTGGTCACCGTAAGAACCGAGTTGTATTTTTGATTATGCTTATATTATGAAGCGGTCTGATCGGCCAGCCTGCGGACGATTTTATTTACACACGTGTTTATGTTGTGTATGTTCCGCCGCTATTCTCTCGATGTATACCGAACGGGTGCCTGTGCACGCACTGCCGCGCCGGTCGGGTCGTGACAATGACTATCTAAAGAAAGGTTGTGCAAGAGTAGCTCTTCAGTCAGACATGGATATTGCCCGCGTACAGGCTTATGCGCAGCACGCAGAGGAACGTAGAGATCGACGGATTAACCAAGATCGCAGAGAGGCCGTAACAACAGTGGTCCTTTGGTAACTTTCGAGGCGAATCGCTCACCAAAGACTAGATATGCGCCCCGCCAAGCAGAGTGGTCCTCCACTGTGGTTCGTGACGCTCGAGTATGCCGAGTTGGTCGAGCTCCGTGGCTTCCGCTCACTACACGAGGTTCCACACCGATTCAGTTTTTCCCCGTTGTTCACAACATGACAGCGCCATCCCGGAATGTCGTCTTTTTGTTGGTGCTTGTTTTACCGGCCGCCGTGGCCATGTGGTCGAAAGCGGTGTCCTAGCAGGAGGATGCAAGCAGAGGACTCACCCTACCGCATCGGGCCATGATTCTGGCTCGGAGAGGAAGGTGTTAGCTGAGAGGCCACCCCACCTCTGTGGACGCTGTGGTAAGTGTCATTGTGGAGTGTCGATTTTCTTCGACAAATTGTTATGATTCGACAGCGTGGCCATTTTGCGAAATTGTCCGACTGCAGGTGGCGCAGATGTAGAGACTCAGCCTTCAGGATCAGTGACCAATTCATCATCTTCCCTAGCTATTCGCCCAGCCGGGCAGGATTGATTGGAACGACAGAGGGGAGTGAAACAGTTGATACAGGTATATCCTTAACCCTCTAGAGATTAGTATGTGTGATAAGATGAGTATATCTTAAGTGTTGATAGCATTGGGATAATTATGATTAGAAATCATGCTTAGTTAAAAGGGTAAGATTGGGGATAGGAAAAGTGTGAGCCTTAGAGTTTTATACGTGGAAGACCTTAGAGGTAAGGCCATCTCGAGTAAAAGACTTATTTTATGTTTGACCCTTATCGGAGTGCCTAGTACTCGTGAGATATGTTTGTGTGATAAGTCCCTGAGTAGTGTGGAATGAAAGAGGGTAGTTGAGCTAAGAAGACCACTAGGTTTTCGTAACTTGATTAGTGAGATTGTTCCGGATCGGGGAACAAGAGTTTCACGATAATGGTCGGGTTGAGGACCGACGCGGTCGACCCGCGGCCTGTAATATGGTAGGGTCAGTTCGGGGTGGTCCCGCCAGGTGGCAGGGTCATGAGGGTGTTAGGCCCAAGTTTAGTTAACCAAATGTCCGAGCACGTGGATGCTCGACCAAGAGTCGCCGACGGCGACAGCCCATCTTATCTTTCAAGAAGGACCGCTTACTCTGGCAGGTTACGCGCGAGGTTATATCGGAAGGTTGTAAGGCTGCACGAGGTGCCTACTTTCACCTTATGACAGCTGGAGCCCGCCATTTCGCTATTTCTTTCCGGAGGTTTTACCAGCAGGTTAGGAACTCAGCAGTCTCAAGACGCATTCGCCTCTGCCAGTTGGGATTTCAGGGTAGTTGTGAGGATGGTTGCCTCCGCTGAGGGTGTGTTTTATAGCTACCATTTCAGATTCTGATGTCGCTTATGACACCTTGCAGGGGCGGAAGTAAGTTGTGGCCGATCGGTTCGATGTTGCGCGTTCTGATAGTTGGTTCATACTTCTTCACAGGACGGATAGGTGAAGCTTATCCGTAAGAGGTTATCGAAGCTCGTAGTCACCGTAAGTCGCATGGATAATCGGCGACGACGCTGAGTTCGTGCTGACGCTCGTCTTTCATGTTGCTATGTTCTAAAAGTATCGAGATCCATCCGCAGTGTTCCCGCTAGTGATGACCAAGTTGGAGATAGTAACTCCGAGATTTTGGAACCAAGCAATAATGTAAATGTGGTAAGTTATGAGAAAGAGTTCGAGTGTACGAGAAGCGGTACGACGAGTAAGGGAAGAAGCGAGCACGTGTTAAGAACATAAGATGTGATCATTTCTTTTGTAAAAGCGCACGGCGAGTATCTTTTAGACCTCGTGGAAGCTTTGTTATGCTAGAGGTAGTCCTCACGACTGGATTAAGTATTTGCGCATGTGTTATTTTATGGCCGACGTGGCGTGATTGTTTTCGTAAGAATAGCAGTGGAGACTATATTGGCGCATGTATGTTTTGAGGCTTAGAGGGAACATTCAGGACGAATGTTTCTAAGGAGGGGAGAATGTTATACCCCGTATTTTCAGAGTATGTACGTAAGGACGCACGCATTTAAAGTTTAAGCCTTAAGATAGGCAAGTGGTCGAAATTTTGTTCACAACCCCGAAAGAATTGTTTTCCGACTAAACGCTTTACAAACTTTCATGGCGGAAAATTACGCTATGACTTTAATTATTTTTATGGATTTTTCCGAGAGATGAAATATTTTCGACCAACGAGAGGCGACACTTGTCACCCTCTGGGCGGTCAAGGCCGATTGTTGCACGCTTTCTCCCATTTTGTGGCCTAAAACTGGTCAATGTTTGCAGGATTTGTGAGTAGGTTAGTGCACTGGGCAAATCTCGACCCTCCACTTGCCCCCACTTGGCTTGATCTGACATCGATCTCCTATAAATACCCCCTTGTCAAGACTTCTTCATCCACAAATGTTTTCTAAGTCTTGAAATCCTCCCTCCTTCTTGTTGCTCTCGCCCAAGAGCCCCCTCCCCTTCGAGAGGCCCTCGCCGAGAGGTACCTCCTAGTCAGTGTTGGCCGAGAGATACCCTCCCCTCTCGAGAGTTGTTCTCGTGAAACACCCCTTGGTAGAAAATTATTCTCCAAGTATTGTTACTATTCCAAAATACTGCCCTTATACCTTGTAGTATTCCAAAGTTACCGCTATACGTAGAGCCCGAAAATACTACCTTATATTCCCTTCAGTCACAAAAAACGAAACCCTAAGGAAAATATTCATAGTCGGTTGAAGTGTTAAGTAGAAGTTGCGTAGAACTTCTAAGGGTTGTTTGAGCGGTCGAGCGCCTGCAGGTGAGCTAAACGTTGCCGTCAGATCGACATTTAAACTTGGATAATTTTGGGCTTATCGAGGTAAATATCTTGTCCCCTTTGTAATTAGAGTTTACATACCGTCAAGTATAAGAATTAAGTATGTTATATACAAGGAAGGTATATAAGAAGGGAATTGAATCAGATTTACATAGGACTGCATTTACAAAGAGACTTGTGAAGTTTGACTGGTAGGAAGTCGCCCAATTTTCCGTATAATCTTGTATCTAGATTAATTCTACAGAGTAGTCTAGACGTTGATATACTTGTATAACCATTATAGGTTCAAGTATCGCGAGTAGCGTATTCTACTCAAGGGTGGAAAAGGCTAGCAGGATTACAAGATTTTGGAGCTATTTGCTAATAGTCGATAAATCGTCGCGAGGTACGTGATTCTTCCTATCCTCTCGAGCATGATATTTTAAAAGAAAATATATAGTACGGTAGACGACGGTGTTAACCGAACGTGGTTTTACCGCGATGTCTTTTGACTCGAGTCTAATAATAAGAATCTTCAAGTATTTCAAGAGAATTAAGAAACCTTTTGAAAGAGTAATGCTTGGTTTTAAAAGCTTAAGAGTTATACTAGCTTTATGAGAAGTTAGGTATAACGACTTAAGAGAGATAAAAAAATGGTTTATTGATTTTAGAAGTTAAGAGACTTGATCTAAAAGATAAGAGACTTGACTTAATTAAATTAATATGAATTTTGTTAAAAGTGTGAGCCTCATTCGTGAGTAATGAGTACTTGGTTTTTAAAAGGAATAATGTTTTACCGATTTCTAAATCGTAATAAGTGTCGAACAAACCATCGCAGCTTAATAAAGGGAAATGTTTTGACTAATTAAGTATTATTAAAACCAAGAGAAACCTCCATCCGCATGAAGCTAAGACGACAAAATGATATTACATTTCCTAGATCACGGTCGCTTAATAAGATTGTTATAAACAAGAATAACCTACTCACATATAAGGCATATGTTTCTCAAATTGTTTTAAAGGAGAATTATATCATTAAGTGATTAAAACTATGAACTACTAAACCTTTCAAAATGAGAAACTCGAGCATTTGAAATTAGGCAAACTTGAACGCTTGGAAAATAATGTTGTTACTTGATCGTTACAAAGGGAAGTGTTTTGGTTTACTTAAAAAGATAGTCACTCTATTTTTATACTACGCATTGTGTGACTTTTCGGAAAGAAACGGATCTTTTAAAGAGTTAATGTATGAAGTACTTTGGGGATAAAACCCGAACTTGTTAACATAAGGTAGAAAGTACCTTGGTGAATAACTTGATCAGGTTGGTTTGTGATAGCCTTGTAATACTTTCTTGTTGATTTGATAAGTAAACATGTTAGATGCTACGTGTTAGTATCTCGTGATGTTGTGTAAGGGGTTATTCTTGTCAGGCTTACGCTGTTAAACGTTAAGCCCGCTGTAATCGTTATTATATCACATACCCTCGACTTGTTATACCGAGGGCTCGCCACCGACGCGTCTATACGCTACGCATGCAAGCGGTGACTACGCGAGCGCCGTATGCTCCAGATCGATCATTCCGGTGTATTATCCCGACGCGAGGAGTGCCTTACGCGCGGTGACTACGCGGCCTACGTGACTATGCGGATCGCGAGTCCGTGAGGTACCGCTGGCTAGCTACCCCGACGCGAGGAATACCTCATGCGGGCCTATGCGTGGCCTACGCGAGCAACGGATGCTCCAGATTAGACGCACATTGATACCGAGGGCGAGTGGCCGCCTTCGACACGTGGTGCGGTCTAGAAAGACCTCGTGATACATTTTATGGCATTGTTGGTACCGGGTCTTAGTAGTAGGCTATGCCTTCGCATTTACCCCGCACGGTTTTATTATGACACAGCGGACCCGTGTTCATGTGTATTCTCGTGCTTTCATATCATAGATCGCCGGCAGCGAGCAGGTATTCCACGCATGATTGATGCATGGGCGCGAGACCCATAGCGTTATATTTGAGTGATGACTTTGAGGGCGCGAGTCCCCGACTTGACATGACCGCTATTTATCAGGAATCGTAGTTCGTTATCATACATGTCTCCCGCTTATATAGACTACTATGATTTCATTTACGATTTTCGCCACATACTTGGTACCACTGTATCGACTCTCTTCTGGGGCCGCTCATGCCGCAGTGTAGGTACACCGTTGATCCTCGCTCATGTGGTCATAGTTCAGCGCTTTGGGAAGCTCCGCTTCTCCGACGCTTATTCGTATAGTCCCTGTCGTTGTAGGTAATTACATTCAGGTATGGCGCCCCGTCCCGCCATTGTTGTTATCATTCTTAGGTCCGTAGTACCGCTGGCGTAGTTTGAAAAAGGGATGTAAATCGTTGATTTAAGTTTTTATATATATATGCCGAAGGCAACTTTTCTCGTGATAATCGCTTTCACACTTCATGTTATTTCATGTCTTGTTTTATATTCGCGACACTGACGATGTCTACTGGTGCCCGGTAAGGCACCACCACGCCGGTTCGGTCGTGACGCTTACCACTTTGCCACCTTTTTCAAGGCCGAATACAATAACCAAACACGCCACATTTAAGGCACAATCAAAGCAATTAATCAATAGGATTACACGCCTATTAGACGGTAAAATTCCGCCCACAAACGATAACAAACCAATACAACTACTAGTCCAATTTTTCGCCATAATGAATACAACAATACCAATTCTTATCCAATTTCCATTTCAATCCACATTGGTAGCATAACATGATATCAAGTCGATTTGATTATAACTACCATAATCTTCAAGTAAGTGACATGCGACGATTTCTATTAAACGACCAATTAGTAATCAAATCTTCAAGTGGCTTGTATAACATTTCGGAGTTAAGCTACAAGCAATCCATAATACTTATAAACTTCAACATATCAACTTCATGCTAGCAACATGTAAAGCTAACAACAACAATATAAATATATAATCTTGTAACACCTTTAAAAGACAAGATTATACCTCAATGAACCTTAATCCAACTCCAATCTGAAGTCGCTCCTTAGTAGTTTAGAGCCTCTCCAAGATACTTCAATCCGCTTGTTGAGACCCTTAGAACAACACCAACAAATATCCTTCAAATCTCCAAACAAAACCTAGAAAGACAACTAGGTTTTCGTTTTGCGACTAACCCGTAAACTATCTTTTTCCAAGATTTTCCTATTGAGATATGTTTACAATACACATAAGAACCTTGGTTTAAAGTGTGGAGCTAAATGGATCACAAACAAAGATTTTTCTTTTTTTTCTATAGAGAACCCGAGAGCAAAGCTCTATGTTCATCCAATTTTTTGTGAAATTTGGCTAAGTGTTAGCTCTCTCTTTCTACTAGTAGTAATATAAAGCACATTGGAGGGTCATGATATAAACAAATGGGTGGTTTAGATGAGCTCCTAGCAAATATCAAGCCTTGGTGGGTCCTTTGACTTAGTCAAGATTATCAAGCTTGCTACTTGCAAGACTTTAGTCATACAAGACTATGGTCAATGACCATCTTAGCCATGGCATTTTCGTCCAAGGCATCTCTAAGGGGGGGTGACACATGTCGCCCTCCCATTTGTCACAATAATACATTTTCCGACAATTTCATAATTCCGATAAATTTTTACAAGTCTCAAATCTTAACACTTGTGAGTTCCTTACGTACGTTCTTAAAAACATGTCCTGTAAATACGGGGTGTAACATTCTTCCCCCCTTAGAAACATTCGTCCCCGAATGTTCTTTCGGAGTCAATTAGCGACATAGTTTCCTTTCACAACCCCGACATACCAAAAATGCCACACATGGCCACATAATAGCATTTAAGCAAAAGAAAATACTTCAATTATAACCTGACAAGTAAGGGAAGATGAATTACCTGAAGGTATAGGAAATAAGTGAGGATACTTCCTCAACATGTCCTCCTCCGCTTCCCAAGTCATCTCCTCCGCTATCATTCCTCCACAGACTTTGACTTAAGCTACATCCTTGGTCCGCAGCCTCGACCGGCGACGAGTATCTCTACGGGACTCTCCTCATACGAGCAACCCTCCGTCACACTGACCTCACTAGTAGGGAAAACTCGCCGATCACCGATACACTTCCGCAACATAGAAACATGGAAGACCGATGTACCGCCTCTAACTCGATGGCAGATCCAACTCAGAGGCAACCTTGCCCACTCTACGGACGATCCGTAAGGCCCAATGTACTGGGCGAGTTTCCTTCTACCGAATCTCATCACACCCTTCATGGGTGACACCTTCAAGAAGACCCAATCGCTTACCCGAACTCCGCGCCGACGCCGATTATCCGTGATATGACTTCGCCGACTGGTCGCTAACGCCTCCCCGATAAGCTTCACCTTATCCATGTACCACAGACCAAGTCCGCCAACTAATCGCACCTTCGCCCACGCCGAACCAACCAATCCGCGACTGCATTTCCGCCATATAAAGCCTCGTATGGCGCCATCTCAGATACTAGAATGGTAGTTGTTGTTATAAGCAAACTCTACAAGAGGCAAGTGATCCTCCCAACTAACCTCGAATCAATCACGCAGCTCGCAAAGATATCCTCGTTGTTCGGATAAGACGCTCGCCGCCCGCCACCGAGGATGAAATGTCAGACCGAGACTCACATGTGTCCCTAAACCCTTCGAAAGACCTCCGTAAGATAGCCGAACCGCTCCCTATCGGATATAATCGACACAGGACACCGCAGCCTCACAATCTCTCTCGATGTATAATCGCATACCTCACCAAAACGCCGCCCCGATCGAAGGAAATGGGCCGATTTCACACCACAACAATAACCCAAATGGAGTCGCATTTCCTCCGAGTACTAGGTAACCCTATAACAAAGTCCATGTTTATCACCTCCCACTTCCAAGTCGGAATCTCAATAGCCGCAATAATCCACCGGGCCTCGTGCCGACTCGACTCGCCGCAATCGGGACATCAGGCAACAAAACCCGCCACGCCCTTCGTGCCATCCCACCAATATAAATATTATACCCCGTAGTTCCTGGTATATATGTGAGGATACGCATTTAGAATACGGCAGTAAATTTTGGAAAGAATGAAAGACGTGATTTTTCACTAAAAGTTTCCGATTTTTGTGAAGAAAAAGGTTCGTTAATGGAATTGATTCCCAGACGGTATTTGGACTTCTGGATTATATTAAAATTTTGGGATTTTATTTTCGAATGGTCATTGGGCCCACGAGAAATTTACTACGTGGGGCCCGCTTTGTTTTTGAGATTTTCGTATTTTGATATTTTCGAAGACGAATATTTTGGACGAATCGGGCGACACGTGTCACACCCACGTGGCACCCTTAGCCGACCGGAGGATGTTGGCCAGCCACTGGTCCCTCGCCGAATGGCTCGACATTCGGAAGCCTGATCGCCGGCCATGTGGCGTGGTGGGACCCACACACACATGGCCCAATCTTGACCACCCACTTGACTTGATCACGGCCCTCGATTATTCTATAAATACCCCTTAGCTTCAAGCATAATTTCATCCACACTTAAGAGCTTTTCCAAGCAAAAATACTCCTCCCTTTTAGCTTGTTCTCGCCCCACCTTCCCCACTTGTGTAGAAATACTTCAAGTATTGTAGTATTATCCCAAATACCTTGGCCTAGTATCCCTAGTAGTATTCCAAAGTTGTTTTAATACTAGAGCCCTAAATGCTACTTTATTCCAATAATCGCAAACGAAACCCTAGAAAATCTTCCTAGCTTGGTTGAAGTATTAAGAGGTTGTTTAGAAACTTCTAATGGTCGCTGAGCGGTTGAGCGTAAGGAGTCGAGCCAAACGTTGCTCGTGATCGACTTATAATCTTGAATAATTTTGGGCTTATCGAGGTAATGATCTACGCCCCTATCAGAATTCGATATTACATGTCATATAATGTATAGTCGAGTATACTATGTATAGAATGGATATTGGTAAGAATTGAACTCAGATTTACATCGACCGTATTTACGTAGACTTGTAGTATTATTTTGAGATTGAATTGTACACGCCCTGCTAGACGGTAATCCTCGGCGTTGTCGCCCGGTAGGGCCTCGACAGTGAGGAGATTTGTGTGGTTACGGGCGGGGGAGGTGTCGCCAATTTTCTCAGAGAATATGGAATCTTGTATTTAGAATATTCTACGTAGTGATCTAGCAATGATAGACGCTTTACGCCATTTTAGGTCAAGTATCACGACTAGCGATTCTCGCTCAGCGTGGAAAAGGCTAGCAGGTTACGATTTTGGAGCTTTTTGCTTCTTGTCGATAATCGTCGCGAGGTATGTGAACCTCTTCCTATCTTTTCTAGCATGATTGTTGTGAACTATGTAGACGTAGACGAAATGTGCTAAGTGATTTGGTTGGTTTAAAACATGTGTGTTATAATAGCTTTACGAAGTTAGTTATAACGACTTTACGTAGGTAAAAGAATGGTTTATTGATTGTAGAAGTTAAGAGACTTGATCTTCAAAGATAAGAGACTTGACTTATAAACGATTTGATTTTGAAAGTCAAGAGACTTGATCTTGAAAGATAAGAGACTTGACTTATAACGATTTGTTTTCTAAAAGAGAAGTAACTTGATTTTAAGTATAGGTTACTTGTTTTGAAAAGAGTAAGTTATTCGGTTTTTAAAGAATACTTGTTGTTGTTTTAAAAGAAAAGAGACTTGTGGAATCAAGAGTTTTGGTTTAGAACATAAAGTGTTATAATGGCCTTACGGGAAGTTAGTTATAACGACTTTATGAAAACAAAGGAATGGTTTTATCATTGGTTTTAAAATGTTAACTTGACTTTAAAAGGAGAAGTGTTTTGGTCTAAAAAGAAGGCATGGTATCATTTTAATTTGGTTTAAAAAGGAAAGTATGGAAGTTGTTTTGGTTTACTTAAAATGTTAGTCACTTTATTTTGATACTACGTATCGTGACTTTTGTAAAAGAAATGGATCTTCTAAAAGAATTTAACGACGTAGTACTTGGGGATTAAAACCGACTTTGTCATAAAATGAAAGTACTCGAGTCAGGTGTAACTTGCCTACGCCATGCTGTGATAGCCTTGTCGCGCTAGTATTGTATTTCTATACCACCGCCTCTCACGAGGTCGTTATCTTGTTATATCCTCGACCCACCGACACGCTGCGGCCCACTGTATGGTTCCATTAGGATTGTTGTTCCACGGACTAGCTCTCCACGAGGTTTTACCGATTCGCTTGGTATCCGTAGTCGTTTCGCACTGCCCAAGTCGTGGCTATTTCGGCTTGGTATCCGTAGTTAGCCTTCGTGACTTGCCCATTCGCTTTGTAACGGTCTCGTGATTCCGCCAGATCTCGTAGTTAGTCTTCGTGATTGCCCCGACAGCCGGGCGCAGCTTGGTATCCGTAGTTGGCTTTGACGCCCTAGGTCACTTCGAGGTTTCGTTATATAGATTTGTTGGTACGGCTTTGGTATCCGTAGTCAAGCTTTCGATTGCCCGCCGGCCACTGATGACGCTTGGTATCCGTAGTTAGCCTTCGCACTTGCCCCAGACGGCTGTTATGACACGTGGGACCGATGTTCATGCGGTACTTCGCGTGATTATATCATGATCGCCAGCCGGCGAAGGTATTCCACGCATGATTGATGTCGCGGGCGCGAGACCCATTGTTATATTTGGGTAATGACTTTGAGGCGCGAGTCCCCGACTCGACATGATCGCTTATATATCGCGGATCGTAGTTTGCTATCATACATGTCTCCCGCTTATATAGACTATTATGATTTCATTTACGATTTTACGCTTTCACATACTTGGTACCGTCAGATCGACTCTTCGGGCCGCTCATGCCGCAGTAGAGGTACATCGGCTATCGATCCTCGCCATAGGATCGCAGCCATTGGAAGCCCGCTTCTCCGAGGCTTATCTTTCGCATAGTCCTCACATCGTAGGTACTTGTACATTCGTGGTATGGCGGGCCCCGTCCGCCATAGTTTTCACATTCTGTGAGGTCTCTAGTACTGTCATATGTGGTTTGTAAAAGGATTTAACTGCTCGCTTGATATATATATGTATATATTCGTGAAGGTGACCGCTTTGGTTAGCCTGTTTATACTTTATGTCTTCAGATCATGATTTAGTTTTTATTTCCACGATTTTCCGATGTCAGATCACCAGGTGCCCGTTAGACCACCACGCCCGGATCGGGTCGTGACAAAAGTGGTATCGTGAGCGCTTAGTCCTCTGAAAGCGTCTGCAGACCGCGTCAGCGAGTCTTGATTATCGTGGTCAGGCACCACATCTATAATCGTGAGGCCGCAGGACATTTAGGATTGGTTTCATTCTTCTCACTCGAGATCGTGCCTTAGAGTTATGTTGTAAGTCGACTCTCTAACGTATTCTTTTGTACCGCTTATGCCTACGCAAGGCAACCGTGAGCCCGTATGGCAAGGCAGCAGGGAGTCGCGAGTAGAGCACGGAGGGTTACTGTGGCAGAGGCCCGCTTTTACTCGAGGTGGTGCACGACGCGGATTCTACGATACCGCCACCCCAAAGCAGAGTTTAGAGCAAAGAGAAGAGCTAATGAGGCCACAATATTCGAGCCTCCACCCCACGGCCAGAACAGAGGATACGGGTTGCGAGACGGCCCGCTTACTAGTTAGGTTTATGGCGAGACTGAGGACAGACGGAGACGGTGCACCAAGGCACCCGTGGCCGAGAAGTCGAGACTTCGACTTCTTAAGTCGCACCACCGGTTCTATGGATCGAGCCGAGGATGACCTCGTGAGTTTATCCGACGCCATACGCCGATCATGAGAGTGATCAAGGCTTCGGAGACCGAGTCAGTGGTCTTAGGTTCGCATCGGCGTGATACCGCAATGATCGTTTGATTCGCGGAGCCGCCCTGGGAGCATGTGGCTTTGTATGGGACGAAGTTCTCGTGGGCATTTCGCGACATTTCTTGCCCCTACGTACGGCGAGGCACGCCGACAAGTTTCGGCGCCGAGACAGTGAGGACGCACACCGGGAGTACAACGTAGAGTTTGACTCGCTGGCTCGAGCATGTCCTCGCGCAGTAGCCAACATGGAGGACAGAGTGCACCGCCACGCCACGGCTCGATGACTACTTGGCGTAGGCTCGCTTGTAGCTCTTCACCGGGCACGGGATATCGCCCGCACGCAGCTTATGACTGTGGCGCGAGCTGAGAGGTCGACGAATGACCGGATCAGCAGGAGGCCGTAATGCCAGGTCTTTGGCGACTTTCGAGGCGGACCGCCTCAAGAAGCAGACTAGCATGCGCCCCACCAAGACAGAGTGGTCCTCCACGCCTTCGTGGCATCCAGAGTATTCAAGAGCAGTCGTGGCTCCAAGGGTTCGTGTTTTCGGGAGTAGCGGTATTGACTGACGAGGCCACCCTTACCTCGGTGCGGCCGCGTAGAATCCATAAGGGAGGTCGCTGGTTCGGGAGGTTGTTTTACACGCGAGCACAGGCCATTTCATGAGAAATTGTCCACTGCAGGTAGCGACGCAGAGACTCTACCGTGATCTACGGTCGTTCATCACATTCTACAACATGCGCTCGCAGGTAGGCCTACGACAGAGCGAAGCAGAGATACAGATATCCTTAACCCTCTGTGAGATTAGTACGCTTGTTATGACGATTCCTTATCAGGCGCTTATGTACTGATAGCATTGCGTTATCGATGTTAGAAAACATGTTAGTCAAAGGATAAGATGGGATACGGAAGGCGCGAACCTTAGAATAGTACACGCTGAGACCTTAGATAAGCGCCGCCTCGAGAAAAGATTTTACTGCTAGTCTTTGTCAAACACTTGGTATGCGTGAAATGTATCGAGGGATATTTCGGTCGTGCGTAAGACGAAAGGTAGCTTTCACGACTGGATAGGTAAGATTGTTCCGGACGGAACAAGAGTCCGTGCGACATGTGCCGGTCGAGGACTATTCGGGTCAACCCGCAGCCTTATTAGCGGGTCGCCGAGGCGGTCCCGCAGCGGTAGGATCACGAGGGTGCTAAGCCCGCTTTAGGTAACCATCGATTTAGTTCGTGGACGTGTTCAACTGCACTGATCGCGGGCGTCCGGCGGCCTTGGCGGAACGAGGGTTTGTAGATGACCAAGTTTGGAGGTAGTGACTCCAAGGTTTTGGAAACTGAAGCAATGACTAAAGTGTGGTACGTGTAATAGAAAGAGTTCAGGTATGCGAGAAAGGTGCGACGAGTAAGAAGCAGGTTAACAACGTGTTAAGAGATCTAAATGACTCATTTCTCAGCCAAGATGCCAAGTGAGTATCCTTTAGACCTCGGGTGATTTTTTTTTGTGATGTTAGAGGTGATTCCTCGCTGGCTTGGATTTGTATGATATACTATGGCCAATACGGCATGATTGGTTTCGTAAGTATAAAGAAGGAGCACTATACCGAGCACGTGTGTTTCGAGATTTAGGCGAAACATCTCGACGCATGTTTCGCGGGGAAGAATGTTATACCCGTAGTTCCGTGGTATATATGTGAGGACGTACGCATTTGAGAATACGGCGTAAATTTTGGAAAGAATGAAGATGCGATTTTTCGACTTTAAAAGCTTCCGATTTTTGTGAAGAAAAATGTTCGTTAACGGGAATTGGATTCCCGATTTGGTATTTCGACTTCTCGATTATATTAAAATTTTGGGATTTTATTTTCTGAATGGTCACGCCGCCCACTGAGAAATTTACTATTTGCTGGCCCGCTTGTTTTTGAGATTTTCAGATTTTGATATTTTCGAAAGACGAAATATTTTGACGACCTGGGGCGACACGTGTCACCCCACGTGGCACCTTTAGTCGATCAGAGGGACAAGCGCCAGCCACTGTCCCATCGCCTAACGGGCTCGACATTCAAGCTCATCGCTGGCCATATGTGGTGGGACCCACACACACATGGCCCAATCTCGACCACCCACTTGACTTGATCATGGCCTCGATTCTTCTATAAATACCCCTTAGCTCAAGCATACTCATCCACACTTAAGAGCTTTTCCAAGCAAAATACTCTCCCTTTAGCCTCGTTTCGTCCCACCTTCCCCACTTGTGTAGAAATACTTCAAGTATTGTAGTATTATCCCAAATACCTTGGCCTAGTATCCCTAGTAGTATTCCAAAGTTGTTTTAATACTAGAGCCCGAAATGCTACTTTTATTCCAATAGTCGAAACGAAACCCTAAAAATCTTCCTAGCTTGGTTGAAGTATTAAGAGGTTGTTTAGAAACTTCTAGGGTCGCTGAGCTGTTGGAGCGTAAAGGAGTCGAGCTAAACGCTGCTCGTGATCTAATTTATAATCTTGGATAATTTTGGGCTTATCGAGGTAATGATCTACGCCCCTATCAGAATCGATATTACATGTGTTATAATGTATAGTCGAGTATACTATATATAGAATGGATATTGGTAAGAATTGAATCAGATTTGGCATTGGATCGATTACGAGACTTGTAGTATTATTTTGAGACAGAATTGTACACGCCCGTTAGACGCGGTAATCCCCTCGGAGGTTGTCGCCCGGCATGGCCTGGAGCAGTGAGAGATTTGTGGTTACTGGCGGGGAGGTGGCCAATTTTCTCAGAGAATACTAATCTGTATTTAGAATATTCTACGGCGTGATCTAAAGAAATGGATAGACGCTTTTACGCCATTTTAGTCAAGATCACGACTAGCGATTCTCGCATGTGTGGAAAAGGCTAGCAGGTTACAAAGATTTAGAGCTTTTGCTTTTGTCGATAATCGCCGCGAGGTATGAACCCCTTCCTATCTACCATGATTGTTGTGAATAATGTAGTACGGTAGACGCATACGTGCTAAGTGATTTGGCTGGTTTAAAATATGCGTGTTATAATAACTTTACTGGGAAGTTAGTTATAACCACTTACGAGGTAAAGAATGGTTTATCGATTGTAGAAGTTAAGAGACTTGACTTCAAAGATAAGAGACTTGACTTATAAACGACTGATTTTGAAAGTCAAGAGACTTGATCTTGAAAGATGATCAGACTCGACTTATAACACTTGCTTTCTAAAAAGCAGAAGTAAACTTGATTTTAAGTACAAGGTTGCACTTGTTTTGAAAAGAGCAAGGTTATTCGGGTTTTTAAAGAGTTATACTTATTGTTGTTTTAAAAGAAAAGAGACTCGTAATCAAGAGTTTTTGATTTAGAATACAAAGTGTTATAACAAATTTTTACGTGGAAGTTAGTTATAATCTGACTTTACGAAACAAAGGAATGGTTTTATCATTGGTTTTAAAATGGCAACTTGACTTTGTGAGAAGTGTTTTGGCCTAAAAAGCAGGGCATGGTATCATTTTAATTTGGTTTAAAAAGAGGAAAGTATAAAGTTGTTTTGGTTTACTTAAAATGTTAGTCACTTTATTTTGATACTACTGTATCAAAGTGGGTGACTTTTGTAAAAGAAATGGATCTTTCTAAAAGAATTTAACGCATTTAGGGTACTTTGGTGATTAAACCTGGACTTTGGTCATAAAAACGAAGTACCTGAAGCCGCGTTGTGTGTAACTTGCCTACGCTTGCCAGGCAAAGTGAGTAGCTTGCTGCGCATAGTATTGTATTTCTATACCACCGCTCTCTCACCCGAGGTCGTTTCGTTATCTTGTGGTTATATCCTTCGACCCATCGATAGCACGCTGGGGTGGCTCACTGGGCATGGTTCCATTAGGGGATTGTTGTCAACGGACTAGCTCTCCCATGAGGCGAGGTTTTACCGATTCACGGTATCCGTAGTTGGCTCGCATTTTGACCAAGCCGTGGCTGCTTTCAAGCTTAGATCCGTAGTTAGCCGTCAGACGCCTCCGCTGTCAGCTTTTGTGACGTAAGTCTCGTGATTCCGCCGTATCCGGTGAAGGTTAGTTCAGATTGGCCCGCCACCAAGCGGTGGCGCAGTGCTCGTATCCGTAGTTGGCCAGACGGGATTTGCCTGGGCCGCTCGTGGTTTAAGCTCATATAGATTTGCTGGTGGGCCGGCTATTGTATTCGTAGTCGGGCTACTTGCACGCCACACGCCAGCGACTGATGGCTTGTCAGATCCGTAGTTAGCCTTCAGATTTGCCTCCAGACGACGAGCGCGTTATGGACACAAGTGGACTCGGGATGTTCATGTGTACTTCTTGGTGTGATTATATCATAGATCACTAAGAGAGAAAGGTATTCACTTGCACGTACGATTGATGCTAGAGTGGCGCGAGGACCCATTGTTATACATTTCGTAATGACTTTGAGTAATGCGAAGTCCTCGACTTCCGGCGATGATCGCTTATATATCAGGATCGTAGTTTGGTTATCATGCATATGCCCCCTTCGCTTTATATAGATCATTATGATTTCTATTTACGTGATTTGCGATTTACGCACATACTTGGTACTGCTGTATCGACTTCTCCCGGCTGCGCTCATGCCGCAGTGAGGTACATTCTGCTATCGATCTCGCCATGATCGCAGTCACAAGGCTCTGAAAAGCTTCAGTTCTCCGAGGCTTATCTTTACATAGTCCTCGCCATCAGTAGGTACTGTTACATTCGAGTGGCGTGGCCCTCGTCCCCGCTATAGTTTTCGTTGAGCATTCTGTGAGGTTCAGTAGTAATCACGTTACGTGGTTTGTAAAAGGATTTAATCAAGCTCAGCTTGATATATATGTGGTATATTCGTGGCGCGTACCGCTTTTGGTTAGCTCGTTTTCATACTTTATTTGGCGTCTTGTCTCATGTTTTAGTTTTATTTTCTGATTTTCTCGCTGCGGATGTCAGGATTACCAGGTACGCCCGGCAGGCACCAACACGCGCCCGGATCGGTCGTGGACAACAAACATCCGAGGTCACGGTGCACATCTTGGTCGACTTCGGATGAATAGAATAATGGAGCAATCACCGCAGGCTCTCCCTGCACCGGCCGACGGTCCTCGACACATCGGAACACACAAATGCTCCTCAAATCTCAGCAAGACCCATCAAAGCGCCAATTCCTAATAGACTCTTCTCTCCCAAGAGTCAAGATTCCTATACCGCACCAACATCGGGTCCTCAAACCGTCGCCTTCACCTCATCAACGATGCAGCCAAGACGCAACCTTCACGCAACCCGCACTCGCCATCGCTCGCAGATTTCCATCAATCGAACCCTGGCGCTCGCTAATCGTGGGATTTGACGACCATTCGCGTCCCGCTCTCTCGGGTCTGCACTCGACAGCTCCCCATCGATCTACGACTAAGGCATCAAGAACTACGCTGCCTTCCCTGGCAGTAGTAATATCAACATCATAATCTTTCAAAGCAACTTAACCACCGCTCTCTCGCCACGACCTAATTCGACCTCGCTCGCTGCTCGTGGTGCCTTACCTGGGCACCCTGTTCAGGTATACATCAGAGAATAGCAACGGAACATACATGAAACTTATAAAATAAAAATAACGACAAAAATTAAAACCTACATGTGTTAGCCGATAAGGCTACCTTCCCGAACACATATACATATTATTAGCATAACAACAAAGAATACATCCCTTTCCCCTTTTACAAACCGACCCACAACATGTAACACAGCACTCTAAGACTTGACCATATGATTGATAGTATTCTTCACATACCCCTGAAATGTACAAGTCTACCAACATCGGTGAAAACCTGCACTAAAAAGATAAGTTCTCCTGAGTTAAAGGGCTTTTCCAAAATCAGCACGAGCAGATCCTAAAGAGCAAGGATCACCAACATTGCAGTACCTTAATCACTCACGGCATTTAACTGATCAAATTTCTAAGCTGGCCAAGACGCACAATAAATTACCGAGATGGGAAATGTAAATAAATGCAATAACCAAATCATATCTCGGATAAAGTTAATGTCCTTTTTTAACTCCCCAAATCAATCTATATTAACTGCCTTCCTTTCCTTCTTTCAATAAAATTTAACAACATATTCTTACATACATACTTAAGAGTTTAATCCATTTTTTCACATAACTTTACATATCTTATAACATAATCCGCCCATTTATGGATACACCTGGTGATCGATGAATCATGTGACATAACTCGCCCGCCTGTGGGGCCTTCTATGGTACCGTGGAAATCATGCGCATAATCCGCCTCACTGGGCTCTTGCATCGTGGAATCATGTAGTATAATCCGCCCGCCAAGCCGCCTTGCAGAAGATGACGTAACCCACTTCATGGCGCCAAGGCTCTGGCAGTAATATGGCGTAATCCACGTGCATGGGCTGTAGGCGCTCTGTATCTTATAACGTAATCCGCCTAGCTTTGTAGGCCTTGCTGTATTTCTATAACGAATCCGCCTATTTGTAGGAGCTCCTATGGTATTATTTCATTACGTAATCCCATTTATTTGCAGGTCCTTGGCTGTGATTTTCTTACATAACATTTTTAAACCATCTTTTCACTTTTCTTAAGTCAGTCATAACAACTTCCTCTAAAGCTATTATAACAACCATTCATTTTAGATGCAGAGAACTTACATGCTTCCTTTATTCTGCAATATTAGGGAAACTAAACTCAAAAATACTACGTGACATACATACTTAAAAAGTTAATCATAGAACTCTCTTTCTTTTTAAAGCTCAAGTCACATACTCTTCGTAAGCCATCTTCTTAACTTCTTTGAAATAAATTAAGGCTTCATACTTTGTAAAATTCGTCATTTCCACTTATAAAATCAAGGCTTATAGTCTTAACACTGTGAGCATACACTCTTTAAAATCATGTCATTATACTTTAGAAATCAAGTCCCATAACTTGAAAAATAAAGTTTCATAACTTTAAAGAAAATCAAAGTTCATAGTGGGCCTTAAAACTTCATAACATAGCTATCTCTTTAAAGTCCATTTACTTATACTTGTAAAATCAGTGTCATCTACACTTTTAAAACCAATCTCTTTTCACATATAAATTCAAGTCATTTTCAAACATAAAATCAACTTCATTTACTTTAAATAAATCCAAAGCACATAACCTTTAAATCAAATCTCACAAAATTTCCTAACCATTCTTACCAACGCCTCCCATAAGACCTGGGTTAAGTGACTTAGACAATTTAAACATACTCTTAATTTAGAATCAACAATGTAAATACTTCTTAACTCTAAGAGTAGAAGAAATCTTGAAATATTATCACATGGATATTTCCTATACGTAGTGATCATGCCAAAGAAAGTTAAGAGGTTCACATACCTGCGCAAGTGGACGATTGTCGCATAAGTAGCAAAATGCTCCAAAGTACTTCAACTCGAAAGTGCTATTCCACTCTCTGGCAGGATACACTATACTTAGTACTTCAACCTATAATGGTCACCATACGCCCATTAACCTCTTATTCAAACGTAGAATATCCTAGAGTGCTAAGTCACTAAATTCCTACTAAAAAATCTGGACACAAAGCACCTCCTTTGTTTCTACTCACTTGCCACCTTTTCAAGGTCGAATACAACTAACCAAACAGCCCCAATTGGCTCACAACAATATGAAGGTAGTCCAATTAACACAAATGAATAACTGAAACAGCCCCAATTGGCTCAAGCAATTTAGAAAGTAGTCCAATACAAATGAATAACAAACTAAAAGTCCAAATTCGCCACCTTGAGTTCAACCATACCAATTCTTATCAAATTTCCATTTCAATCCAAATTGGTAGCATAACATGATATCAAGTCGCATTTGGATTACAACTACTACAATCCTCAAGTAGGTCAACATGCGATTTATTCTTCATAAATCTACTAAAATTGTAATATTTCAATTTCAAAGCGCTAAACATGCCATTTCTGGTTTTTGAGCTCTTAAAATCTCCATAACACTTATCAAACTTCATAACACATATCACATGATCATTTCCAACTTATAATAATATCAATCTTCAACTACAAAAAGTAAGACGAAGATTATACCTCATTTTAGCCCAAATATGATCCAAGACTACAAGTCGATCCTTAGAACTTGTGAGCTTCTTCAAGAAACTCAATCCGCTACTGAGACCTCTGTAGAACTGGCACACCAACAACTTCTCTCTTCAAACATCCAATCCAAAACATAGAAAGCCACTAGGTTTTAATCTTTATGTATCTAATACGAAAACTCTCTTTTTCCGGATTTTTCTAATTGAGATACACTTCACACAATAATTCCTCATGAACCTTGGTTTAAAAGCGCAGTTGGGAGCTTAATGGACAAGAAACAAAAATTTCCTTCTTTAGGTTGACATGAACCCGTAAGTTTCTATAGTCTGGGTCTTCCCATTTTTGTGAAAATTTTCTAAGGCTGACAAAGTCTCTGCTACTACTAGTATTATAAAGCGGATACGAGGGTCGGGCATGCAAACAATCAAAGTGGCTCTGATGATCTCTTAATAATTATCAAGACTAATGGTCCCCTTTGACTGCTTCAAACATGTCAAGCCTCCTACTATTTAGCAAGACTTGTTTTCTTAGCAAGTCAATAAACGACCCTTGTGCTCATGTAATTCGTCCAAGACATCAAATAAGCGGGGTGACACGCTGTCGCCTCCCATACGTCACAATAATTCGCTTTTCCGACAATTTCAAATTTCCGATAAAAATAAAAAATTTACAAGTCTCAAATCTTAACAATGCGTAAGGTTCTTACGCACGCTCTAAAACATATCCTCAGAATACGGGCGTGTAATATTCTTCCCCTTAGGAAACATTCGTCTCCCGAATGTTCTTTCTGAGTCAATCTTTACAATTTCCTATGGTATATAGCTTTTCACAACCCCTACATACCAATAATGCCACACATGGCCCTAATACTCGCAGACACGATAATACCTGGCCCATTATAAGCCCTCAAAAGAGGTTAATGCTTCGTACTTCCAAATCCTTCTAACATACATACATACATACAAATTCTGGCCTCTAATGTTTGGAGTCTCTCTATAAGACAATATACGACCATTTCCCGGCTTTTACGACTGTTCCTGGTGGAACGTGGTCCACTAACCCGTGAAAAACAATTAACTGTATTCTGGCCTTGCACTGTCAGAACTTCACAATGTAGCTGGTAACTACTACCAATCATCCCACCCATTCCAGCGCTGAGACCCGAATAATGTGTCCTCTTTCAACCTCCGACTAACGCCGTGACTTAACTCTTTTATATCCGGGTCTCGGATCTTTAAAAATCTTATCGCTGCAGAGAAAGCCTTATATACCTACAAGTGTCTCATAAAGAATCAATATTCTGTAGGCTCGGCAATCTACGCTTCCATGCTTCCAAGCCTACCTTATCATCTCTGCAGAAACTAGTACAAAAACTTCTCATAAAACTAAAACCATGTCACTTGATCATCACAACAACCATTACTTACTCCTTATACTCTGACTCTCATCCTCAGATAAATTCTTCTTAAGCCTACTACTGCAATTTTAATCTATTAATACGACATTCATAGGTTCTTAACATAGCTTCTTCTTTGGCATGGTTCACTACTCCATCGCATAACCTCATCCTTTCCCAATTATCTCTAAATAAAACACAAAACTCGCGTAAATTCATTAACTATTTTTATACCTTTCCCTGGTGATCTCAGCTAGTTAGTCTTTACCAAATCCTCGAAATCTGTACATCATTCTAGGCAACACGCTGGCCCCCATCTCATACATAACTCCGTGATGTATCGCAGATGTCACAATACCAACTATACTATAATCAGTTACCACACCTCGGATACGCAATCCACATAGTCATTCCCCGGGTCATCACGCTGGGCTTTTCTCTCAGAAATAAGCAATCAACATAACTCGTTAGTGGAGGGACGACTCCTTAACAAACACAGCCTCTTATCGCATCGATCTCAGAGCGGTATAGTTAATGGAAACTAAGTTTTTCCTAAATGTCTCCGTACAATTCTCCTCGATTATAGACGTGTAGCGCACAACACAATCGAGCAATCAAGACTTGTTACTGTATACCTGGCTCATAGACACTTTCCCGAGACTAATCGCTTGAGCACTACTTTTTGTCACGCACTTACCCCAAGCTCACGCGAACGGTGCCCTACCCGCACCTGCTCGCTGTATACATCGTGAGAATAGCAAGCAATGTTTTAACACAAGACGAAACTTATAAAATAAAATAACGGAAAATTAAACCACGTGTTAGCCGAGCAAGTGCTACCTCCTAACACATATATACATAGTTACATAACAAATAAAGCTAGCCACATTCTTTCCTTTTACAAACCGACCCACAATATGGGGTAATCTGCTGCATTTCTAAGACTTACACTTAATCAGCAAGTGCGGACAGTAAGCCCTCGCCATACCCTGAATGTGTACAAGTCTACTAACATCATGGAAACCGCATCTAAAGATAAGCCTCCGGAGTGAAAGCGGGCTTCTTTCCAAAACCGCATGCACAGATCCTAAGAGTGCTGATCACCAACCTGGTGGTACTTTATCACACACTGGCGGTATTTAACGCAATTTCTCTGGTGGGCAAGTATTAAATAAAAATTTAGTATGGAAAATGGGTAAATAAAATGCTAATAACCAAATCATAGCTCGGGATAAAGTAACGCCCTTTTTAACTCCCTCAAAATCAATCATATTAACCGCTCCTTTCCTTCTTTTCAATAAAATTTAACAACATATTCTTACATACATACTTAAGAGCGTTTAATCCGCTGGGCTTTTTCATAATCTTTACGATATCTTACATAACATAATCCGCCCATTTATGGAGCACGTGTACATCACGTGAATCATGTGCGACATAATCTCGCCGCCCGCGGGCCTTGCATCGTGTGGAAATCATGTCGCATAATTCGCGCCACCGCGTGGCTCTGCAGTCGGAATCTGCGTGGCGATAATTCCGCCCGCTCAAAGGCGCTTGTAAGATTGACGAATTCCACGCTGGCGCGGTGCTCCTGGGTAATATGCCGCGATCCTAATCCGCCGCAGCGGTAGCTCTACAGTATCTCATAACGTAATCCGGCCTAGCTTGTAGGCTTTGCCTATTTATAACGTAATCCGCCTATTCCGTAGGCTCCTGTATTTCCTCATAACGAATCCGCCTCCTATTTCAGTAGGCTCCTATGCAGATTTCTTCTCTTACATAACATTTTTAAACCATCTTTTCACTTCTTTCTTAAGTCTCATAACAACTTCCTCCTTAAAGCTTATTATAACAAATCCATTCATTTTCCAGAGAACTTAAGGCCCTTTATTCTGCAAGTAAACATTGTGCAGGAAACTAAAACCTCAAAATACTCACGCACATACATACTTAAAAAGTTAATCATAACTCCCTTTCTTTTTAAAGCTCAAGTCACATACTCTTTGGGAAGCCATCTTCCTCTAACTTTTGAAATAAATTGCTGGGTTTACACTTTTGTAAAATTAAGTCATTTCCACTTATAAAATCAAGGCTTATAGTCTTAACACTGTGAAAGATACACCATTTTCTAAAATCATGTCGCTAGTACTTTAGAAATCAAGTCCCATAACTTGAAAAAATAAAGTTTCATAATCCTTTAAAGAAAATCAAAGTTCATAGTCTTAAAACTTCATAACATACATATTCTTTAAAGTCCATTTACTTATACTGAAAAATCATGTCATCTACACTTTAAAAACCAATCCCCTCTTCACATATAAATCCAAGTCATTTTCAAACATAAAATCAACTTACTTTCTACTTTAAATAATCCTGCACATAACCCTTTAATCAAATCTGGGTATTTCCTAACCATTCTTACCAACGCCCCTCCTCTATAAGACCTAGTAGGTGACTTAGGACAAATTTAAACATTACTCTTTAATTTAGAATCAATGCAATGTAAATATTTCTTAACTTCTAAGAGTAGAAGAAATCTTGAATATTATCACATGGATATTCTCCAGTACGTGCAGGGATCAATGCCAAAAGAAAAGTTAAGAGGTTCACATACTCATGCGAGACGATCAGTCGACAAAGAGTAAAAATGCTCCAAAGTTACTTCAACCTTGAGCTATCTCCACCTTCAAGTAGGATACACTATACTTAGTGTACTTCAACCTATAATGGTCACTATACGTCCATTAACCTCTTATTCAAACGTGAGAATATCCTAGGGAAGTAAGTCACTAAATTCCTACTTGAAAATCTGACAAAGACCTCCTTCTTTTGTTTCTACTTCACTTTGCACACCTTTTCAATGTCACAATTACAATAAATTCAAACAAAGCCCCAATCAAGCTCACAAACAATATGTATGTAGTCCAATACAAAATGAATAACTAAACAATTTCCAACTGTTGGCTTCACAATTTAGAAAGTGAGTCCAATACAAACGTAATAACAAACTAAAAGTCCAAATTCTACCACCTTGGAGCTTCAACCATACCAATTCTTATCAAAATTTCCATTTCAATCCAAATTGGTAGCATAACATGATTATCAAGCTCCTATTTGATTACAATCCACACTACTAATCCTCAAGTAGGTCAACATGCGTACTTCCATTTCTTCATAACTTACTAAAATTGTATTTCAATTGTGCGGCTAAACATGCCATTTCGGTTTTCTTCGAGCCTTAAAATCTATAACACTTATCAAATCTTCATAACATTACATATCACATGATCATTTCCAATTTATGGTAATAACATTGAATCTTTCAATTACAAAAGTAAGATGAAGATTATCGCCATTACAGCAATTATGATCGAAGTACAAGTCGATCCTTAGCAACTTAGAGCCTCTTCAAAGAAACTTCCAATCCGCTACTTGAGACCCTTAGAGACACACCAACAACCTTTGGAAACATCGATCAAAGCATGAAAGCCCTTTAGGTTTTCACTTTAAAACTATCCCCAACCTATAACTTTTCAGGGATTTTTCTATTGAGATACACCACAACCCTCATGAACCTTGGTTTTAAAGTGTAGGGCTTAATGAATGAGAAACAAAAAAATTTCCTTCTTGTTGGGCGGCGAACGTGAAACTATAGTTGAGTCTTCGTTTTGTGAAAATTTTCTAAGTGTTGGACAAGTCTTGCTACTACTAGTATTATAAAGGGACATGGAGGGTCAATGTTACACCCGTAAATTCAAGGTTAAGTTAAGAGCGTTTGAAAGAAATAAGATTAGAAAGATGAAGATAAGTTGACCTTGACGTATTGTTGGGCCGGATTTTTAGTCTACGGAGTGTTGTACCCGGTTGTTAAGATTTTGTAAAAGTGTTTGGAAGCCTGGTGTGTGAAATGCGTTAAATCTAGTTTAGCAACAAACCGTTCGTCGATAGGACATCGGAGTCAAAAGTTATGAAAGTTTCATGTTTGAGTGCGCTTGATCGAGCAAGCGATGGTTTCCGGTTCGAGAGTGCAGCGCCCTTGTGTGCCGAATGAAGTCTCCCGAGCAGGCCCAGCGGCGGCTGGCGAGCGGCGCCAAGGCGGGGACACCTGGGGTGCTAAAAGCAGTTATTTTGAAAGGGCCTATGGGAGGATGAGTGTCCCTCCCGTGTATTGACTCACGAAAAGGGCACATTTTTAAGACAGTCTTTCATTTCACATAGAACTCCAAAAATCTCTCTCTCTCTCTTTTCTCTTAGGGTTTGAAGGAAACCTAGCCTGGGAGTATTGATTGGAGGCGACGTCAAGAAGCGAGTGTGGATAGACTTGTGGGAAGCTTGGGTAGACAAGTTTAGCGGCGGGAGAAGTGGAAGAAAAGGGCTTTTGTGGGCTTTTCAAAAGGTAGATTTCCTTCTCTCTTTGGATTGAAGTTTTCTAGTTATAGTAGTTAAGACCCGAGCACTGAGGCATTAGTAGTTAAGAGATGCTTTGAAATTTGTTTTATTTAAGTTGAATTGATTGAGCCTTAAATGTAGCGTTAGTTATCGTTTTTAGGCCTTGAAAAGGTGGCAAGTAAGTTGAAACAAAGGGAATCTTTATTCAAATTCGTAGAGTTTAGTGACTTAACGCTTAGAGAATGTTCTGCGTTGAAGCTAGAGGTTAATAGATGTTTTATGATAGCACATAAGTTGAAGTACTAAGTATAAGCGTATTACTTGGAAGATGGAATAAACATCAGGTTGAAATGCTTGGAGCATTTGCTGCTTGTCAAATGATCGTGCCAAGGTATGTGAACCTCTTTCGCTTCCTTTGTGATTCTATGTATGGAATATACTGTGGTATGAATTTATTGTTTTCTGTTACTCTTAGAAGTTAGAGGTAGTTATGTGATCTACTACATGTAGAACTTTTCCTATCTTGTGAACTTGACTAGTTGCATTATGTAAATCGGTGAGCGTGCAACATGATATCCTTTCTTAGTTTTATGAATAGCGAGGCGAATTGATTGGGAGATTAACTCCAACCTTTGAAAGTTTAAAGGATGTCTAATGTTTTATAAAAGTTAAGGGTTGAAGAGTTTTAAAGTATGTGATACTTGATTGGTTTTAAGCGTATAAGTCACGGATAGGAAATTGTATTATGGCTAAGGTATAAAATTGAATATAACGACTTTATGGGAGTTGGTTATATTTGCTTTATGGAAGGATAATGACTTGATTTAATAGAACAAAAAGCGACGATTTTAAGGCATCAATTGCCTAAGGATTTATAATATAAAGACGAGTTGACTTGGCTAGAATCCGCGGCGCAAATGAGAATAAGTATCGAACAAGCATTTGCGGCGTTAATAAAGGAAAATGTAATGTGATGAGTTATGTTAAAGCAGTAGAAATCCTGCAAATGCAATAGAGCTAAAGATAAGACAAAATTGTATTACATTTTCTAGATCATGGCTACTTGAATAAGATCGTTATAAATAAATTATAACTTATTCCTGACAGCGCGAATTTGTCCGCAATTTTAAAGTTCGTATGAAGCTTTAGACTTGAAACTTGTTTTCTTAAAGTTAAGAGACTTGAAGTATTTGAAAGTTAGAGAAGTGATTTGAAAATGAAGTCTCTTGTTATAAAAGGCGTATTGGTCTAAACCGTAAAGGGTTATATGACTTTATGGGAAGTTGGTTATACTTGGTTTATGGAAGGAGTTAAGAATGGTTTTCTCTAGTAAAGCAATCGAAAAGGCAACTTGTATTAGGAAGGGCAATTGTTTTATGCCTACTCACTTCAAACAGTCGCTAAATATGTACAATAAATAACACATACCCCCTTATGAATGTACAAACGCCACTAAAAATTCAACAATTTGTAAATTTAAAAAATTTCCTTTTCCAAACAAAGGCTTATAATAAAACTAAAAGTCCAAATTCGCCACTGTGAAACTCCCACAATCTCAACAATTTAAAATCAAGATTTCAATCCAAATTGTAGCATAACATGATATCAAATCGCATTTGATTACAACTACTAATCCAATCTAACATACATTCAATATATTAAAATTATAAATTATAAGTCACATTTTTTGCCTTCAACATATATAACACTTATAAACTTAAAACACTATCACTCATCAACACTTATATCAACATTCAATCTTCATAAAAACTTAAGAATCTAATCAACTACTAGCAAAAAGTAAGATAAGATATTATACCTCATTTTAGCCTAAACTTATGATCCAAGACTACAAGTCCATTAGCAACTTAGACATCTCAAGAAACTCACCACTAACAATTCTTCAATTACCAACAAAACCTTTCAGGTTTTCATTCAATCCACTAACCTAACAACTCTCTTTTTCATTTTAATTCTACGTCTCTTTACATGAACTATTTAAACGACAAAGAAATTAAATTTCCTTCTTGTCGACACTTAACCGAGCTTCCCATAGTTGGCCCATTTTGTGAAAATTTTATTGACAAATGTCTCTACTAGCTATAAAACACAGGGTCAAGATGCAAACAATCGTGGTTTGATGATCTCTAATTATCAAGACTAATGGTCCCCTCGACTAAGCCAAACATGTCAAGCTCTCTACTACTTAGCAAGACTTGTCTTTCTTAGCAAGGGTCAAATGACCTTGTGCCCATGTAATTCGTCCAAGACATCAAATAAGTGGGGGTGACACGTGTCGCCTCCCATACGCCACATAATTCGTTTCCGACAATTTCAAATTCCGATAAAAAAATTTTACAAGTCTCAAATCTTAACAATGCGAGTTCTTACGACGCTCTAAAACATATCCTGTAAATACGGGTGTAACATTCTTCCCCTTAGAAACATTCGGCCCCCGAATGTTCTTTCTGAGTCAATCTTTACAATTTGCGCATAGTTTCCTTTCACAACCCCGACATACCAATAATGCCACACATGGCCCTAATACCTCGCACACGCATACTCCGCCCATTATAAGCCCAAAAGAGGTTACCGCTTGCATTTCCAACTCCTTCTAACATACATACATACATACAAATTCTGGCCTCAATCTTTCGAGTCACTCATAAGACAATATACATTATTTCCGCTTTTACGACTGTTCTGTGGAACGTGTCCACGAACTCCAGAAACAATTAATTAGGACTGGCCTTGCACCGCGTGGACTTCGTCAGCAGCGTAACTACTACCAACTGATCCCACTCCATTCCAGCCATGGGGAGACCCGTGAAAAGTCCTCAACCCGACTCAACGTCGCACTTAACTCTTATCCTTGGTCCGACTTAAAATCTTATCACAGAAAGCCTTATATACCCAAGGTCTCAAGAATCAATATTCTTAGGCTCGCAATTTCTATGCCCAAGCCTACCTTATCACCCCTCTGCAAACGGTACAAAAACTTCTCATAAAACTAAAACCATGTTGTCGATCACAACAACCATTACTTACTCTATACTGACCTCATCCAGACAATTCTCTTAAGCCTACTACGCAGCCTTAATCTATTAACATGACATTCCGTTAGGTTCCTTAACATAGCTTCTAAGGGTTCACTACCCTATCGCATAACTCATCCTTTCCCAATTATCTCGAAATAAAACACAAAACCTTGGCGAAAATTCATTAACTATTTCATACCTTCCCGGTATCTAGTTAGTCTTTACCAAATCCTGGAAATCTAACATCATTCTAGGAAACACGCGTATGAACCTCATACATAACTCCGTATAGATGTATGTCACAATACCAACTATACTATAATCATTACCAACCTGGATACGCAATCCACATAGTCATTCCCGGTCATCACGCTTTCTCAGAAATGCAATCAACATAACTCGTTGGGAGGACGCACTTAACAACACAATTCTATCGCACGATCTCGTGAGTGAGAAGAATGGAAACTAAGCCTAAATGTCCCGCAGCCTCCGACATAGACGTGGTGCACAACACACCGATAATCAAGACTTACTAGACACGGTCCTCAGACACTTTCCGAGGACTAATCGCTTGATACCACTTTTGTCACGACCCGACCTCGCTCGCGATCGGTGCCCTACTCGCACCTGCCTGTATACATCGAGAATAGCAATGAACATACATGAAACTTATAAAATAAAATAACTGAAAATTAAACTACGTGTTAGCCGATAAGGCTACCTTCCCAACACATATACATATACATAACAACCGCACTACATCCCTTTCCTTTTACAAACCGACCCACAATATGTAACTACACCTCTAAGAATTTTCAATCACAGGACAGGCTCTCGCCATACCCCTCAATGTACAAGTCTACTACATCGTGGAAACCGCACTAAAAGATAAGCCTCCTGAGTGAAAGGGCTTCTTTCCAAAATGCACAGAGATCCTAAGAGCAAGGATCACCAACCTGTACCTATCACCGCGGCATTTAACGCACTTCTGGGGGTCAAGATAACAAAAATTTGTATGGAAATGTAAATAAAATGCAATAACCAAATCATATCCGATAAAAGAATGTCCTTTAACTCCTCAAATCAATCATATATTAACTGCTTCCTTTCCTTCTTTCAATAAAATTTAACAACATATTCTTACATACATACTTAAGAGTTTAATACGCTTTTTCACATAACTTACATATCTTACATAACATAATCCGCCCATTCGAGGACACTGCATCACGTAATCATGTGACATAATCCGCCCGCCCGCGCCTTGCAATCGCGGAAATCATGTTGCATAATCCTGCCCGCCGCCGGGCCTTGCACCGTGGGAATCATGTAGCATAATCCGCCCGCCGCCTCTGCAGAAGATGACGTAACTTACCGCCTACGAAGGCTCCTGGTAATATGGCGTAATCCGCCTTGTGTAGGCTCTGCGGTATCTCATAACGCATCCGCCTATTTGTAGGCTCCTGTATTTCATAACGTAATCCGCCTATTTGTAGGCTCCTGTATTTCATAACGTAATCCGCCTATTTGTAGGCTCTGTGATTTTCCTTACATAACATTTTTAACCATCTTTTCACTTCTTCTTAAGTCGTCATAACAACTTCCCCTAAAGCTATTATAACAACCATTCATTTTAGAGAACTTAAGGCCCTTTATTTTTGCAACATTAGGGAAACTAAACCCAAAAATACTACGTGACATACATACTTAAAAGAATTATGTAACTCCTTTCTTTTTAAAGCTCAAGTCACATACTCTTTCGAAGCCATCTTCTTAACTTTTGAAATAAATTAAGCCATACTTGTAAAATTAAGTCATTTCCACTTATAAAATCAAGGCTTATAGTCTTAACACCTCGTAGCATACACTCTTAAAATCATGTCGCTTATACTTTAGAAATCAAGTCCCATAACTTGAAAATAAAGTTTCATAATCCTTTAAAGAAAATCAAAGTTCATAGTCTTAAAACTTCATAACATACATTCTTTAAAGTCCATTTACTTATACTTGTAAAATCATGTCATCTACACTTTTAAAACCAATCCCCTTTTCACATATAAATTCAAGTCATTTTCAAACATAAAATCAACTTACTTACTTTAAATAAATCCAATACATAACCTTTAAATCAAATCTCAAAATTTCCTAACCATTCTTACCAACGTCTCCCATAAGACCTAGTAAGGACTTAGGACAATTTAAACATGCTCTTAATTTAGAATCAACAATGTAAATACTTCTTAACTTCTAAGAGTAGAAGAAATCTTGAAATATTATCACATGGATATTTCATACGTAGGATCATGCCAAAGAAAGAAGAGGTTCACATACCTTGCACGATTGTCGACAAGTAGCAAAATGCTCCAAAGTACTTCAACCTGAGCTATTCCACTCTTCAAGTAGGATACACTATACTTAGTACTTCAACCTATAATGGTCACCATACGTCCATTAACCTCTTATTCAAACGTAGAATATCCTAGGTGCTAAGTCACTAAATTCTACTTGAAAATCTGGACAACACCTCCTTTGTTTCTACTCACTTTGCCACCTTTTCAAGGTCGAATACAATAACCAAACAGCCCCAATTGGCTCACAACAATATGTAGGTAGTCCAATACAAATGAATAACTAAACAAATCCCAATTGGCTCACAATTTAATGTAGTCCAATACAAATGAATAACAAACTAAAAGTCCAAATTCGGCCACCTTGAGTTCAACCATACCAATTCTTATCAAATTTCCATTTCAATCCAAATTGGTAGCATAACATGATATCAAGTCGCATTTTATTACAACTACTACAATCCTCAAGTAGGTCAACATGCGACGATTCTTCATAACGACTAAAATTGTATTTCAATTTCAAAGCTAAACACGCCATTTCGCTTGAGCTCTTAAAATTCCATAACACTTATCAAACTTCATAACACATATCACATGATCATTTCCAACTTATAATAACATTGAATCTTCAACTACAAAAGTAAGACGAAGATTATACCTCATTTTAGCCCAAATATGATCCAAGACTACAAGTCGATCCTTAGCAACTTAGAGCCTCTTCAAGAAACTTCAATCCGCTTACTGAGACCCTTAGAACCACACCAACAACTTTCCTTCAAACATCCAATCCAAAACCTAGAAAGCCACTAGGTTTTCACTTTTGCGACTAATACGAAAACTCTCTTTTTCCGGATTTTTCTATTGAGATACACTTACAATACCCTCATGAACCATGGTTTAAAGTGGGATTAATGGACAAGAAACAAAAATTTCCTTCTTGTCGACATGAACCCGTGAGCTTCCATACTGTCTTCCCATTTTTGTGAAAATTTTCTAAGTGTTGGACAAAGTCTTGCTACTACTAGTATTATAAAGGGACACTGAGGGTCAAGATGCAAACAATTGGGTGGTTTGATGATCTCTTAATAATTATCAAGACTAACGGTCCTGACTAAGTCAAACATGTCAAGCTCTACTACTTAGCAAGACTTGTCTTCTTAGCAAGGGTCAAACGACCTCAGCGCCCATGTAATCTGGCCCAATACATCAAATAAGGGGTGACACGTGTCGCCTCCCATACGCACAATAATTCGCTTTCCGACAATTTCAAATTTCCGATAAAAAAATTACAAGTCTCAAATCTTAACAATGCGAGTTCTTACGCACGCTCTAAAACATATCCTCGTAAATACGGTGTAATACCGCCGCAGTTCAAATCCTCTCGCTCAAGATATACTGAGGCTCGCGTCCGTATAAATATCCACACGAACCCCATACAAATAATGTCTCCATATCTTCAAGGCATTTATAATCAGCGCCAACTCTAAGTCAGCGGGTGGTAATTCTCTTATGCTTCCGCAACTTCCGAAGCATAGGCTATAACCTTGCCGTACGCATCAAAACACACCCTAGCCCGATACCCGAGGTATCACAATAGATCACGACACGCCTCAATTTCTCGAAGAGTAAGAATCGTAGTCGTAGTCAATCTTTCCTTCAAAGAATCGAAACCCTCTCGCAAGCCTCTCGCTCCATCGGAACTTGGCCGCCTCGAGTCACCTAGTCAACGGTGCTCAAATCAAGCAAATCGCTTCACAAACCTACGATAATACCTCGCCAAATTTCTAAGAAATCGCGCACTTTGGCCGGCGAGTAGGTCTCGCCAAGACTTGACCGCTTCAATCTTTGCCGATCCACCCGAACACCATCACCCAATAATATGCCCTGTGAATGCCACTGAGGCCAACCAAAACTCACACTGAGAACTTCGCGACAATCACGGCTCCGAGAACCCCTGGCACCGCCTCAAGTGATCTGCATGCTCGCCCGTCTGTGAATAAACCAGATGTCATCAACGAATACTATCACAAACGATTCAAAATGGCTTGAACACCCTGCTCATCAAATCCATAAATACCACGAGCGCTGTCAAACCGGAAGAAATAACCTCAACTCATAAAGGCCCATACCGGTCCCGAATGCGCTTTGGATGTCTCATCTCGAACTCGCACTGATGATAACCGCATCAAGGTCTATCTTTGAGAAACACCTCGCACTCGCAGAATCGTCAAACAAATCATCAATCCCGGGAGGGTACCTATTCTTAATGGTTACCTTATTCACCGTCAGAATCAACACACATACGCAGCTGGCCCCATCCTTCTTCTTCACGAACAACACCGCGCTCCCTGCGTGAGATACACTAGGCTCGGATAAAGCCTTTTCTCCAAAGAAATCTTTCACCTGGTCCTTCACCTCCTCAACTCAAGAAAGCATCCGTATGGGCGAATGGAAATAGTCGAGTGTCCGCAACGTGTTAATACAAAACTCAATCTCCTCTCAGAGGGATACCCAAGATCATCCGGGAACACATCCGAAACTCCCTAACCACTGCATCGATCAAGAATCGCACTCACCTCTCAGACAAATACCCAACCAGATGATAGATGTACTTTCTCGCACCATCTTCCTAGCCTTGAGGTAAGAAATAAACCTACCCTGCGACGCCGTTGCCGCTTCTTCCACTCGATAATCGCTCGCCAGAACCGAACCGAACCAACTCCCTTTACCAACGCTGCATAACAAGAAGCCAACCACCCATACCCATAATGACATCAAAATCGCCATCTCCACTTATCAAGTCTGCAAGTGGTCCGACGATCAGAATATAAACCGGCAACCTCAGACACCCGCTCGCCTAACACCGACTCCCATTGGCGTAGCTACCTCAAAAGGCTCTATCGACTCCGGCTCTATCCCGATTCTACCCGCACAAGAGGGGACACATAGACAAGCGTAGAACTCGATCTATCAAAGCATAAACGCCATAGCATGAAATCAATAATGTACCGTGATGACGCCGTGGAAGCCTCCCGATCTCCGGCGGTCAACGAATATATGCGCGTTCTCGTGGACCGCTAGAATCGAACCACCACCACCACGACTCTACCGCGCTCGCCGGTCCGCGAGTACCGCCCTCCGGGCGATAACTACGTGCGAGAGGAAGACCCAAAGAATCGACACGCCGGCCGCATTGCATCACCCATGCCGCTTCTCGACGACAATCCTCTTCATATGGCCCACCGCCACAAGAGTAACAACCTCCCGCAGAACACGACACTCGCCGGCGATCTATCGTGACGAGCACACCGAGGCGTGGTGGCCTCGACGGCGACGATCTCTCGCCTCCCCGAACCTCAAGTCCCGAGCCCGACATGCTCCTCAATGACCGGCCGATCGACTCCCGCCGTAAAATCGTGACGGAGCACTCGTGATGGCTGGTATGGGACCTGGCCATCACGAGGCCGCCCGCCGATCACGCCTCGAGACCTCGCTGCCCCGCCCTCGGGCCGGGCTCGAGCCAACTGGGTCCTCCTCTCTATCCTCTATCCTCGCGATAGGCTCGTGATCTCCGGCGATGTCCATACCGGGTCAAGAGCCACACCCAAGCATGCAGAATCATACGACGCCAAGCCCCATCACATAACGATGAACCCTATCCGCCATGTCGCCTACAATAGTATGCACATATCCGCCAAGGAGTCAAACCCAAGCTATACTCCCGATAGTCCTCCCTGCTCGCCTCAAGGTCAAGAATCGCCTACCCGGCTCTCTTCATCTCGTGAGGCAAAAAGTGATCCATGAAGGCCTCTCAGAACTCCTCCCAAACAGCCGGGAAGAGAATCATCCTCTCGAAGCAACCACGACTCAAACCAGCCAACGCAATATCGCTGAACCGCAGGAGGCTGCGTAATGCACTCCTCAAGCCCTAAGAACTCGCATGGTCCGTAGTCGCCGAACGAACTCCCCGCGATCCTCCTCGCACTTCGAACCATAAAACTCGTGGATAACAACCCGTAAAATCCCTAATCCGCAAACCGTCATTTAGCGGGTCGCCGCTCGTTTGCCGCTCGACTACTATATCGCCGCACCTGATTCGCCTCCCGTAGTTCTATACTCAAAGACCGCACGCGAATCGAGGCTCGCACCGAACCTTCGCTACCGCCGCCTTTGGCCTCTAATACCGCGGCGTCAACTCTCCGACCCGCTACTACCTCGTATAGTCCGCGCTCGAGCCCGTAACCTCGAGTACCGCTAGCGCCTCCGCCGCTTTGCCCTTCTCGCTCGTCGCCTCCGCAGGCATATCTGCTTTCATAAGACTAGGTCGAGATGATTCAACCTAATAAGACAAATTTCATCGCACGATCTCAGAGAGAGAAGAATGGAAACTAATCCTAAATGTCTCGCAGCCTCCTCGATTATAGATGTGCGCACAACACACCGATAATCAAGACTCTACTAGACACGGCTCAGAGACACTTTCCGAGGACTAACGACTGATACAACTTTTGTCACGACTGACCCCGGCCGCGATCGTGACCTACCCGGGCACCCTGCTCGGTATACATCGTAGAATAGCAATGAACATACACAACATAACATACGTGTAAACAAAAGACATCACAGTGCTAGCCGATAAGGCCGCTTCCATAATATAAACATAATCAAAAGTACAATCAGATAACCTGCCTACATACCTAACCACATATGTGAATACGCACTTAAGAATAATAATCGTGGACAGGCTCCCGCCATACCCTGAATGTACATAAATCTACAACACCAGTGGAAAAGATCAGACTAAAAGAGACAATCCTCCTGGATAAATGGAGCTTCGACGTCTCGATAAGTGATCCTAAGAATGAGGATCCACCACCGCTACCCTTTCCTCAAGATTTAACGCAAATTTCGAGGAAGGGGTCGATACACAATATGTACCAAGTATGTAAACTGAAAATACTGTAATTACATCATAAGTCTAAATCATAGCCTGAGACATGTATGATAATCAAATTACAAGACATCAGGCCTTACTAACAATGAGAGTAAATAGTAGTTTCTTACAATATAAAAATAGGAAGCTCACGATCAAAGCAGATTCACCCGCCAAAGATCATTTTAGCAATCCTACTCCTGACTATTTCACCCGTGATAGGTCACGTGGACCCGCATGAGGTATTCCTCGCACGGGACTATTTCACCCGCATAAGCCCTTACGACTCGCATGAGGTATTCCTCGCATAGGTCGGACCCGCCCGCACGGGACTATTTCACCCGATAAGCCCTTACGACTCGCATTTAGGTATTCCTCGCATCGTGGGTAGCAAATCCACGGAATATGCAATGCCACAAATTCGGGAATGACCTCAGAATTTAATAATATATAACAAAGACAACCGCTATCACACATAACATAAGCACTACCATTATCATACAATACATAAGCAAGTTAAGAAATCCCTAACTTCTTATTATTCTTGTTTATATACACTCTCATTTTAGTTTACCTAAGGCACTAACATGTCTTTTATAAAAATCTGAATTTAACCCAAGTACTACGTATTTCTACTCTTTAAAACAAATGACTCCTTTTTAGTAGAAAAACTTCCAAGATACCATTAATCCTAGTATCAAGTCCAAATTACATTTCAAGGCAAGTCACAACACCCTTAGAAATAAAGTTAGGTTTCTAAATCAAGTGACTCCTTTTCTTAAAAAACCTTAGGCAATTGATGCCTTAAAATCAAATTGCCTTTCATTAAAACAAGCCATTATTCTATCCATAAAACCAATATAACCAACTCCCCATAAAGTCGTTATATTCACTTTATACCTTAGTCAAGTACAATTTCCTATCCAAGGGACTTATACGTTTTCAACGAAACAAGTATCCTATACTTTAAAACTCTTCAAGTCCCTTAACTTTAATAAAACTTAAGACATCCTTAATACTTTCAAAGAAGCGAGTTAATCTCCTAACTCACTCGACTTGGCTATTCAATAAACTAGTAAAGGATATCAAGATCTTGTACGTCTATCGTACTATATACATGTAACTAGTCATGCTCAAAGGATAGGAAAAGTTCTACATACCTTGCCGGGTCAACCACTTGCCAAGTACAAAGTCCCGCCCGTAGTATGTGTTACACCCCGTAACTCCAGGACATTTTTAAGAGAATGTACGTAAGGAACTCAAGACTTGAAATTAGTACGAAAGAAAGAATTGTTTTTCCGACGGAAAATCTTCCGAACGCTTGAAAGTGGAAAATGTTCGTTGAGGAGAATTGGATTCTCAAAATGCATGAATTGAGGATTATGGAATATATTTTCATTATGGAAATTTATTTTACTGATTTGGTCGTGGGGCCCACCCGAGAATTTTACGTTTTGTGGGACCCACGGGGGTTACGGAATTTTACGGACGAATGGGAGGGCGACACGTGGCACCCTCCCACATGGCTTGGTCGAATTAATGCAAGGGCAATAGGGTCATTTGACCATGGTAAAGATGAGACAGTCTTGCTAATTATGAGCTTGATATTGTTGATCACAAAGGGCCACATGGGCTTGATCCTAGTGAAAATCATCTTAGCTAACCATTTGTTTAAGTCTTGACCTCCATAGTGTTATAAATGCATACTAGTAGCAAGACTAGTTCCACACTTAGTCATATTTCATGAAATATTAGAGAGCTAAGAGAGGGAGCTCACGGGTTCATGCTAAGTCCCACACAAAAATTTTAGTTTGTGATCCTTTATTCACAAGACTTAAACCCAAGGTCCCTAAGGGTATTGTAAGGATATCTCAATAGAAAGATTTCGAAAAACGGCGTTAATGTTAGTCGCAAGGCGAAACCTGTGGAGCTCTTCAACTTTGAAGTTGGAAATAGAAGAGGAGTTTTTCACAAGCTTCTAAGGGTTGCAAATAATGGATTGAAACGCCAAGAAAAGGAGTTGGAGTTGCTAAGGATCGACTTAGGTTTTGGATCATTTTGAGCTTGAAGGTAATAATTTCCGCCTTGCTATATTAATTCGAGATTTCATGTAGTAGTTAGAAATGATCATGTGGATTATATTATGAAGAATGATATGTGTTATGGAATATTTGGACGGAATCCGAAGTTGCATGATTTAGCCTTTAAGATTGTAATTCAATTTAGTTACTAGTTTAGTCGTCGCATGTTATCTAAGAGTTGATTAAGGTGGTTATAATTGCTAAGTTGTTTATGACTAAATGACATGCTAGACCTAAGAACTTGGATTGAAAAGGAATTGGAAAGGTTGATAGGTTGTTGCACTTTTTGGCCGAATTGACATTTGTATTGTGGACTAGTTTAATGTATTTGGTGGGGCGGAATTTTACACGTCCTGTTAAGGCGTGTAATCCCCTTTGGTTAGCTGATTTGTTGGGCCTTAAATGTGGCGTGTTTGGTTATTGTATTCGGCCTTGAAAAAGGTGGCAAAGTATGTAGAAACAAAGGAAGTCATCCGATTTTCCGTAGAATTTAGTGACTTAGCACTTAGAATATTCTACGCTCGCCTAGAGGTTAATGGATGTATTATGGACAATTTAGGTTCAAGTACCAAGTATAGCGATTCTACTTGAAGGATGGAATAGCCAGCAAGGTTGAAGTACTTTGGAGCTTTTGCTACTTGTCGATAATCGCCGCGAGGTACGTGAACCTCTTCCTTCCTTTGGCATGATTCTATGTATGAAATATACATGTAGTAGTATTTCATGATTTCGCCTACTCTTAGTAGTTAAGAGGTAGTTATGTTGATTTACTCTATGTAAAAGCTACGCCTAAGAAATCCTAAGTCCTTACCAAGTCTTATGGGGACGTGGTAAGAGTCGTTGGAAGTATTTGGAGTCGAGTCGACTTGGCTAATTTTACTAGACAAATGAGAATAAGTATCGAATGTTTATCAAGCCATTGCAGTTAATAAAGGAAAATGTAATGACAATTAATTATGTTAAAACAAGTAGAATTCTCCATCTGCATAGAAGCTAAGATAAGACAAAATTGTATTACATTTTCTAGATCATGACTACTTGAATAAGATCGTTATAAATAAGTATAACTTATTCACAATGCACCAAAGTATATGTTGCTTAATTTGAAAGAGTTTACGATTGAAGTTTTTAAGACTTTGAAACTTGTTTTCTTAAAGGTTAAGAGACTTCAAGTATTTTGAAAGCTATGTGATTTGATTTGAAAGTATAAGTCTCTGGTTATAAAAATGAATTAGTTTAAGGCATAAAGTTAGTATGACTTTATGGGAAGTTGGTTATAATAACTTTATGAGGTTAAGAGAATGTTTTTCTTCAGATCATAAACAAGAAATGATTTGAAATAAAGAATGGCAAATTGTTTTAAAGGTACCAATTGCTTAAGGTCTTTTAAGAAAGAAGTCACTTGATTTGTGTTCTAATCAGATTTCTAAAAAGGTATTGTGACTTGTCCCGAAGGTAGAGATGACTTGATACTACTTGTTAGTATCCGGAAGTTTTATTTGAAAACGAGTCTTTCTAAAAGAGTAGAGGTACGTAGTACGTCAAGTTAAATTCCGGTTTTATATGACATTATCGACCCGAGACGGGCCGCAAAGATACCTTACGCGCACTATATGACATTATCGACCCAGACGGGCGGGCAAGATACCTTACGCGCACTATATGACATTATCGACCCGCAGACGGGCCGCAAAGATACCTTTACGCGCACTATATGACATTATCGACCCGCAGACGGGCGCAAGATACCTTACGCGCACTATATAACATTATCGACCCGAGACGGGCCGGGCAAGATACCTTTACGCGCAGACTATATGACATTATCGACCCAGACGGGCCGGCAAAGATACCTTTACGCGCACTATATGACATTATCGACCCGCAGGGGTCGGGCAGATACCTTTACGGAAGACTACGTGATTTTATCGCCCCGCCATTGGGTAGTATAAGCGCCCCTCCGCAGCGGCCTGGACAGGTTATGAAAGATAAGTAAGGTTATATGGTAATGAACTTGATGTTTTTCCTAAGTATGTACGTAAGATATGGCTATAACTCTTAATGGAATGGAAAAGATAATGATACGCAATTAAGTTCATAAGTTGGTAATGACACTACAGGATCTCGTATGCACTTTTATACTTGCTCACATTCCTTTGTACGCTATGATCTGCTTATCGATTTATTTCTATTCCATATTCGGTACTGTTAGGTATCATTTCTTCGGGCCGCTCATGTCCGCAGTTTAGGTACAATTATGGATCCGCGAGCTTAGATCCTGGTTCAAAGATTTTGAGATGGCTCCAATGTTCCGGAGTTGTCATGACTATGTATATTCAGGGGTACGGCGGGGCCTTGTCCCGTCATAGTAGGTGTCCACATCTTAGAGGTCTGTATTCACATGTGGGCTGGACTGGTTAGAATTGTAATTACATTTTTGGATAGTGTAAGCCCTTTTTGGGTGATTTATATTACGGCAGCCTTATCGGCTTTGCCTTGGTTTAAAAAAATAAAATAAAATGTGTGTTACTTATTTTCCGCAGTTAGCTATTATGTCAGATGTTTTAAGGGTGCCTGTAGGCACTCCGCGCCCGGTCGGGTCGTGACAAAAGTGGTATCGTGAGCGCTTAGTCTCTAAAGTGTCTGCATCCGTTCTAGTAGTCTTGATTATCGCGTGTCGCGCACTACATCTATAATCGTGAGGTCGCAGGACATTTAGGATTGGTTTCCATTCTTCTCACTCGAGATCGCGCGATAGTCAGTCGTTAGGGTCGCTCTCCCTAACGAGTTATGCTGATCGCACGCAGAAAGCGCAGTGACTCCAGAAGCGACTATATGGATCGGCGATCCAGTTGGTAATGATTATAGTATAGTTGGTATTGTGACCTACATCTATACGGAGTTATGATGAGGGTCGACGTGTCGCCTAGAATGATTTTAGATTACCAAGAGTTCGTAAAGACTAATTAGATACCGGAAGGTATGGAACAGCTTAATGAATTCTCGCCAAGGTCTTGTGTTTTATTTTGAGATAATCGGGAAAGGACGAGTCGTCGATAGGGTAGTGAACCCTTAAGAAGCCATGTTAAGGACTTAATGGAATACCATGTTAATATATTAAGCTACGGGTAGGCTTAAGAGAATTGTACGGATGAGGTCCGTATAGAGTAAGTAATGGTCGCTGTGATCGAGACAGACATGGTTATGGTATTATGAGAAGTTTTTGTACCCGCACGGGGATCGTAAGGTAGGCTTCGAGCATGGAAATCGCGAGCCTAGGAATATTGATAATCGCCGATACCTTAGATTTATAAGGCTCTCTCGCCATAAGATTTTAAGTCGCATCAAGAATAAGAGTTAAGCGACGCGGACGGGGCGAGGACCTATCATGGTCGCCCATAGCCCGGAATAGAGTGGGATCAGTTGGTAGTAGTTCGCCACGTGACAGGTCACGAGGTGCAAGGCCCAAGTCTAGTTAATTGTTTTACTGTTCGTGGACGTTTCCACCTAATCCAGGTCGTGAAAGTTTAAATGGCCTTATATTGTTTTATAGAGTGACCCCAAAGATTAGAGGCCAAAATCGGTGTTATACTTCCGTGCAGTATGTACGTAAGGACGCACGAGAATTTGAGCCTTAAGTTAGGCAAAGGATCGAATTTCAGTACAAGTGCCAATTAGAGTCGTTTTCGACGAAACGCTTCCACGCTTTCGTAGGAAAATTCGCTATGTCATTTATAATTTTATGGATTTTTCCGAGAGACGAAACATTTTGGATCAACGAGGGTGACATGTGTCACCTCACATTGGAAGCAAATAGGTGGCTTGGACGATCAGGCGCCTAAGAGGATCGGTTGGCCTCGCCGATCGGTCCCTCCTTTGGCCTTGCTTGTGGCTTGTTTTCATGGAGTGTTTTGTGGAGTGTTTTGTGGGTGCACTTGGCTTGATCTTGGCCTTACACTTGCCTTGCACATGGCTTGATCTTGGCCATCGGTTGGCTTTTGGTTTTGCTATAAATACCCCTAAGCTTCAAGACTTCATTCATCCAAAACTTCCAAGTCTTGAAACCCTCTCCTTTCTTGTTGTGTTAAATGAGAGCTTCCTCCTCCCCTTTTCGTGAGGCCTAGTGGCCGAGAGGTACTACCCCTAGTGGCCTTGTGGCCGGCAGCATACCCCACGCTGGAGTGTTCTCGTGAGGTACCCCCTCGTAGAAAGTTGTCTTCCAAGTATTGTTATAATGCCCAAAATACCTCGCCTTATACCTTGTTGTATTCCAAAAGTTACCTCTATACGTAGAGCTAAATACTACCTTTTAGTCTCAAACCGAAACCCTAAGGAATCTTCATTGTTAGTCAAGGATTTAAGTAAGTTGGATGTAACTTCTGGGGTTGTTTGGAGCGGACGAGCACCGAGTCGAGCTAAACGCTGCTAAGGATCGACATTTAACTTGGATAATTATGGGCTTATCGAGGTAATTATCTTGTCCTCTATTGTAATTGGAAATTACATGTTTGTTAGAATATATAGTCAAGTATACTATATACGGAACTATACTTAGTATTCGCAACGTCTTTTGACTTAAGCTCAAGAATAAAGAAAAGAATCAACTGCTTTTACATAGGATCAGACAAAGAGACTCGTGTAGTATTATCGAGTAGAATTGTACACGTCCGGTTAGACGTAAACCCTCGGTTGGCTTCGCAGTCACTTCGATAGAGAGGAGATTTACGCCATGTGTGGGGGAGGCGCCGAATTTTCAGAGAATATGGAACGCTTAGATCTAGATGTTAATGAGACGCCAGGGCCTTTATAGGTGAAAGTACTAAGAGTAGCGTATTCTACTCGGCGAGTGGAAAGGGCCAGCGTTGTAGTACTTGGAGCTTTTGCTTATTGTCGATAATCGCCGCGAGGTATGCGAACCTCTTCCTATCTCTTCTAGCATGATATGTGTGAACTATGTAGTACGGTAGACGCATACGTAATTGTATTTGATTGTTGTAAAACATAAAGGGTTATAACGGCTTTACGGGAAGTTGGTTATAACTTTACGAGGTAAGAAAATGGGTCAGGCTTTTAAAAGATAATCGATTTGATTTATAACCGGCTTCACGTTATAATAAAGAACTTGATGATTTCAAAAGATTTATAAATCGCTTTGAAGGAGAGTAACACTTGGTTTTAAAGGTTTTAAAAGAGTTATACTAGCTTTATGGGAGTTAGGTATAATGTCTTAAGAGAGATAAAGAAAATGGTTTATCACGTTAGAAGTTAAGAGACTTGATCTTATAAGATAAGAGACTTAACTTATTTGTTTTAAAGTGGATGTTTGTGCGAGACCTCATTCGTGAGTAATGAGTACTTGGTTTTGTTTAAAGGGATAATGTTTTACCGATTTCGAAATCGAATGTGTATCGGCTGCACCACCGCAGCTAATAAAGGAAAATGTATCAATAATGACGATCGTATTAAAAACCAAAGAGAAACCTCCATCCGCATAGAAACTAAGATAAGACAAAATGATATTACATTTTCTAGATCATGGTCAGTAATAAGAATGTTGTAAACAAGAATAACCTACTCTCACGCGAGACATATATTACTCAATTGTTCTAAAAAGGAATCAAGTGATTAAGTTTGGGAACTATGAAACCATTTGAAAACGGGTTTCGAGTAATCAAACTAGGCAACCGGAACTTAGGAAAAGAATGTTGTTACTTGATTTTGAAAAGGAATGTGGGTTGGTCATTCTAATACTACGTATCGTGACTTTGATAAAAGTAATGGATCTCTTTAAAGAATTTAACGACGTAGTACTTAGTGGTTAAAACCCGACTTTGGCATAAAATGAAAGTACTTTGAGTTGTGTGAAACTCGCTTATGCTTGTTGTTGTGAAACTTGCCTATGCTTGTGGTTGTGAAACTTGCCTATGCTTGTGATTATAGCCTTTGTTGTGCAAGCGTGGTATTTCGTTACCGCCTCTCGACAGAGGCCGTTTACTTGTCGAGAACTTACTCGACGCGGCCGCTGATGGAGAATTCCACGGTATGTTTCCATTTTGATTATCGCCTTGTCGTTGATGTCACACGGACATGTCTACACCACGCAAAGATTCCGGCACGCGGCCACGCGCCGTTGATTACCCGATATATGGTTATTATCGCAACATGGACGGTCTACACCGACGCAAGATTCCGGCACGTGGCTACGCGCAGGTCGACCACCCAAAGATATCATATCGAGGTTATACGGGCATGTCTACACCGACGCAAAGATTCCGGCACGTGGCCACGCGCCTTGTTATTATTGTGGCATCATGGACACGTCTACACCGATGCAAGATTCCGGCACGCGCCATGACGCGAACATGATGGACGCGGGCGCGAGACCCATAGTTATATTTGAGTGGTGACTTTGAGGCGCGAGTCCCCGACTGACCGCTATGTTGCGTGCATCAGATTTTGTTATCATACATGTCTTCTCGCTTTTAGGCTATTATGATTTCATTTACGATTTGACAGGCCACATACTGTACTGCCAGATCGACCTCCTTCGGGGCCGCTCATGCCGCAGTAGAGGTACATCGGCCGGATCCCCGCTCTTAGGATCTCATTTCAGCGTGTTGAAAGCTCCGCCTTCTGAGGCTTATCTTTGCATGTTTCCGAGTCAGAGGTTCTTGTACATTCGTGGTATGGCGCGGCCCCGCCCCGCCATAGTTGTTGTAAATCTTAGAGGTCGTAGCACTGCTACAGTGTGGTTTGTAAAAAGGATAACTGCTCGTGCTTTTATGTATATACCAAGGCAAATCTTGCTGGTATGTTTATTTATTATATCTCTGTTTACGACTCGTGTTTTATTTTTCCGCCGTTTTCTCGATGTTGTATCACTAGGTGCCCGGTAAGGCACGAAGAACGCCCGGTTCGGGCGTTACAAAGTGGTATCGAGCGCTAGTCTCGAAAGTGTCTGCACTGTGTCTAGTAGGTCTTGATTATCGTGTGTTGCGCACCACATCTATAATCGTGAGGCTATAGGACACGAGGATTGTTTCATTCTTCTCATTCCGAGATCGTGCCTTAGAGCCGAGTTGTAGTCGACCCTCCGATGTGTTTCATTTTACCGCCATGCCTCCGCAGCGACCAGGCCTGGGCAAGGCAGCCGAGGAGCCGCAGCTGGTTACAGAGGAGTACGAGGCGCAGCCCGGCCAAGACTGAGCCTCACCCCACCGAGCAGGACGCGGAGACGGGTCACGCGAGATGGCCCGCCGCCGTGGTCAGGCCGATAGATATGAGACAGCCGACGCGCAGCCTGGCTCCAAAGAAGACCGCGTGCACCCGAGAGCGTATAGTTTGAGGCTACGGGACTTTCTTAGTTGTAGCCCGCCAGAGTTTTACGGGTCGAGGCCTGAGGATGATCCGCAGGAGTTCATCCGCCGCCATGCAGGATCACGCGTGATCAAGGCTTCGAGACCGAGTCCGCGACCTTCGGTTCGTGACGGCCGCGTGATACCGCAATGATCGTTTGATTCGCGAGCTTTCCGGAGAGCATGCACTCCAGCAGACGGGATGAGTTTTCGGGCTTTTCTCACGCACTTGCCTCCGCAGATGAGGAGGGCACGCGCCGACAAATTTTTGTTATCGAGATGCAGGCGACCGCCGCGAGTACAATGTCGAGTTCGATTCTTTCGCTCGATATGTCCTCGCGCTTGTTGCAGAGCATGAGGATGTGGTGCATCGCTACGCCACCGGCTAGATGATTATATGGCCGAAGTCTTGTGCAGGTGTTTTCTTCACCGCATGGACATTGCCCGCATTCGTGCTCATGCACTTGGGCGCGGCGAGCGCAGAGATCGACGCAGCGGACCGCCACAGGTAAGAAGGCCAAGACGGGCGGATATTTTGGCGACTTTCGAGGCGGACCGCCTCAAGAAGCAGACTAGTTATGTACCTCGCCATTGCAGAGTGGTCCTCCGCACTTCTCGACCTTGGGATATTCAGGAGCGTGCCGTGGCTCCTGTGTTTCGATGTTCGTGAGTAGGGTGTTGGCCAGATGCACACCCTACCTCGGTGGTCGACGTGGTAGACCGCATTTCGGGAGTGTCGTAGTACCAAGGAGCTTGTTATTCTTGCGCCAACGGCCATATGACGAGAGACCCGACCAGGGGTAGCGCGGGTAGGATAGCACAGACTACTAGAGCGCCATGCCACGCAGAGGTCGCGGAAGTTCCAGCTTAGCGCCTCAACCGCCTAGTTTCTGTATATCCTTAACCTCAGATACTTGTATGTATTGATGTTAATGATGTGTTAAGTGTTATGTTCGATAGCTTTGTGCTATAGTGTGATTTAAAAATCTGTTAGTGTGAGACGGAAGTGGTAGCTTCCATGATGTGTTCCGTGTCGGCGAGCGGAAGTTGGCGCTACAGATGGTCGGGTTGGGGCTATGTTGGGCCAACCCGCCCCGCTTCGGCGAAGGGTCAGGTGGTCCCGCCAGTGGCAGGTCACGAGGGTGCTAGGCCCGTTTGTATGACCATCGATGAGTTGGTGGATATGTTCGACCGTGCGATCGCGAGGCCGAACGGCCTTAGAGAAGATCAAGTTAGCGAGATGACCAAGTTTGGAGGTAGTGACTCCAAGGGTTGGAAACAGCGTTGACTAAGTGTGGTACGGATACTAGAAAGAGTTCGAGTGTTCGAGAAGCGGTACAACAAGATAGGGAAAAGTGAACGCGTGTGATCGCTTTCTTGTGAAACGGCTGGGAGTATATTTTCGACCTCATGTATTGGTTTTTTGTGTTGATTAGTGGTGTTTCCTCTTTGACTTGGGTTTATTTTTTGGTGCGTTTTTTTTATTTTTTTTTTTTTTTTTTTTTTTTTTTTTGGGGGGTGTGGCACGATCGCTTCGCCAGATAAGAAGAAGGCTATACTAGCGCATGTTTGTGTTGAGACTTGAGAAGGAACATTCGGACGAATGTTTCGGGCGAGGAGAATGTTATACCGTATTTCCGCAGTATGTACGTAAGGACGACGTGAGAATTTGAGCCTTGTTAGGCAAAGGATCGAATTTGGGCACAAGTGCCAATTAGAGTCGCTTTTTCGACGAAACGTTTCCACTTTCGTGAGGAAAATTCCGCTATGTCATTTATAATTTTTGCGGATTTTTCCGAGAGACGAACATTTTGGACCAACGGGAGGGTGACATGTGTCACCTCACATCGAAGCAAATAGGTGGCTCGACGATCAAGGCCCAAGAGGATCGTTGGCCTCGCCGATTCGTCCCTCCTTTGTGACTTGTTTTGTGGCTTGTTTTGTGGAGTGTTTTGTGGAGTGTTTTGTGGGTGCACTTGGCTTGATCTTGGCCTTACACTTGCCTTGCACATGGCTTGATCTTGGCCATTGGTTGGCTTTTGGTTTTGCTATAAATACCCCTAAGCTCAAGACTTCATTCATCCAAAACTTCCAAGTCTTGAAACCCTCTCCTCCCTTCTTGTTGTGCTAGCCGAGAGCTTCCTCCTCCCCTTTTCGCGAGGCCTAGTGGCCGAGAGAGGTACTACCCCCTAGTGGCCTTGTGGCCGAGAGCATACCCCCACGCTGGAGTGTTCTCGAGGTACCCCTTGGTAGAAAGTTGTCTTCCAAGTATTGTTATAATGCCCAAAATACCTTGGCCTTATACCATGTTGTATTCCAAAGTTACCTCTATACGTAGAGCCCAAATACTACCTTTTAGTCTCAAACCGAAACCCTAAGGAATCTTCATTGTTAGTCAAGGATTTAAGTAGAAGTTGGATGTAACTTCTAAGGGTTGTTCGAGCGGGATGGAGCACCGGAGTCGAGCTAAACGCTGCTAAGGATCGACATTTAACTTGGATAATTATGGCTTATCGAGGTAATTATTTTGTCCTCTATTGTAATTGGAAATTACATGTTTGTTAGAATATATAGTTGAAGTATACTATATATGGAACTATACTTAGTATTCGGCAATGTCTTTTGACTTAAGCCCAAGAATAAAGAAAAGAATCAACTGCTTTTACATGGGACATTGCAGAGACTTGTGTAGTATTATCGAGTAGAATTGTACACGCCCGTTAGACGTGTAAACCCCCGGTTGGCTTGGCAGCCTCGATAGAGAGGAGATTTACGCTGTCATGTGGGAGGTGTCGCCAATTTTCGGAGAATATGGAACGCCGAGATCTAGATGTTAATAGACGCCAGGCCTTTATAGGTGAAAGTACTAAGAGTAGCGTGATTCTACCGGCGAGTGGAAAGGGCTAGCAAGCGTTGTAGTACTTGAGCTTTTGCTTATCGTCGATAATCGCCGCGAGGTATGTGAACCTCTTCCTATCTCTTCTAGCATGATATGTGTGAACTATGTAGTACTGACGCATACGTAATTGTATTTGATTGTTGTAAAACATAAAGCGGTTATAACGCTTTACGGGAAGTTGGTTATAACAAACTTTATGTAGGTAAGAAAATGGGTCGTGGCTTTTAAAAGATAATCGATTTGATTTATAATCGTCATGCGTTATAATAAAGAACTTGATGTATTTCAAAAGATTTATAAATCGCTTTTGAAGGAGAGTAACACTTGGTTTTAAAGGTTTTAAAAAGAGTTATACTAGCTTTGGAGAGTTAGGTATAATGTCTTAAGAGAGATAAAGAAAATGGTTTATCACGTTGAAGTTAAGAGACTTGATCTTATAAGATAAGAGACTTAACTTATTTGTTTTAAAGTGGATGTTTGCGAGACCTCATTCGTGAGTAATGAGTACTTGGTTTTGTTTAAAGGGATAATGTTTTCTCGATTTCTAAATCGAATGTGTATCGACAGCACCACCGCAGTTAATAAAGGAAAATGTATTGAATAATGATGTATCGTATTAAAACCAAGAGAAACCTCCATCCGCATAGAAACTAAGATAAGACAAAATGATATTACATTTTCTAGATCATGGTCACGTAATAAGAATGTTGTAAACAAAATAACCTACTCACGTGAGACATATATTACTCAATTGTTCTAAAAAGGAATCAAGTGATTAAGTTTGGGAACTATGAAACCATTTGAAAATGAGAAGCTTGAGTAATTCAAACTAGGCAAACCGAACTTAGGAAAAGAATGTTGTTACTTGATTTTGAAAAGGAATGTGGGTTGGTCATTCTAATACTACGTATCGGGTGACTTTGATAAAAGTAATGGATCTCTTTTAAAGAATTTAACGTGACGTAGTACTTTAGGTTAAAACCCGACTTTGGCATAAAATGAAAGTACTTTGAGTTGTGTGAAACTTCCTATGCTTGTTGTTGTGAAACTTGCCTATGCTTGTGGTTGTGAAACTTGCCTATGCTTGTGATGATAGCCTTGTCGCGTGTGGTATTTCGTGTTACCGCTCTCGATAGAGGCCGTTTACTTGTCGAGAACTTACTGACGTGGCCGGGCGTGACGGAGAATTCCACCGTATGTTTCCATTTTGATTACCGCCTTGTTGTTGATGTCACACGGACATGTCTACACCGACGCAGATTCCGGCACGCGGTCACGCGTCGTTGATTACCCGATATATGGTTATTACCGCAACATGGACGTGTCTACACCGATGCAGATTCGGGGCACGTGGCTACGCGGCAGGTTGACCACCCAAGATATCATATCGAGGTTACACGGGCATGTCTACACCGATGCAAGATTCGGTACGGCCACGCGCCTTGTTATTATCAGTGGCATCACGGACATGTCTACACCGATGCAGATTCGGCACGCGCCATGATGCGAACATGATGGATGTTGGGCGTGAGACCAATAGTTATATTTGAGTGGTGACTTTGAGGCGCGAGTCCCCGACTGATCGCTTTTATGTTGCGTCTGTATTTTGGTTATCATACATGTCTTCGCTTTTAGGCTATTATGATTTCATTTACTGATTTGACATGCCACATACTGTACTGATCGACCTCCTTCGGCTGCGCTCATGCCGCAGGTAGAGGTACATCGGTCGGATCCCCGCTCTTAGGATCTCATTTCAAGTGTTGAAAGCTCCGTTCCTTCGGAGACATATCTTTGGTATGTTTCCCTGAGTTGTAGGTTCTTGTACATTCAGGGGTATGGCGGGGCCCTGTCCCGTCATAGTTGTTGTAAATCTTAGAGGTCTGTAGCACTGTTGTGGGCAGGGTTTGTAAAAAGGATAACTGTTCGTGTTTTTATGTATATACTGAAGGCAACTGTTTTGGTTGGACTTTTTACTTATTTTATCTCTTGTTTCACGACTCGTGTTTTATTTTTCCGCCGGTTTTCTCGATGTTGTATCACTAGGGTGCCCGGTAAGGCACCGAATGCCCGGTTCTGGCGTTACAATCGGTATGGAAGTTATGTATGTATGCTAGTAAGAGTTGGAGGTACGGAAGGAGTGGAGCCTGAATCCATTAGAACCTTTCGAGGTAACTACACCCGCACGGGGTGGTAGCCGAGCGGAATATGAGGTTTTCCTGCGACGATACGACCGCCGACCCTAGTAGACCTAGTAGAGGATTATGACCGACTTTGAGGTCATTATGAGTATGGCCCAGTTGGCTTTTGAGTGCCAAGGTTGACGCCTTAGTATAAGTTGTTATGCGTGGGTGGCATATGTTGTGCGGAGACTATGTCGCTATCTATTTAGATTGGACTCCGAAAGAACATTCGGGGACGAATGTTTCTAAGGGGGGAAGAATGTTACACCCCGTAACTCCAGGACATTTTTAAGAGAATGTACGTAAGGAACTCAAGACTTGAAATTAGTACGAAAGAAAGAATTGTTTTTCCGACGGAAAATCTTCCGAACGTCGGAAAGGGAAAAATGTTCGTTGAGGAGAATCGATTCTCAAAATGCATGAATTGAGGATTATGGAATATATTTTCATTATGGAAATTTATTTTACTTGATTTGGTCGCTGGGCCCACCCGAGGAATTTTACGCTGGGACCCACGAGGGTTACGAATTTTATGGACGAACGGGAGGCGACACGTGGCACCCTCCCACATGGCTTCGTCGAATTAATGCAAGGGCAAAAGGGTCATTTGACCATGGTAAAGATGAGAAAGTCTTGCTAATTATGTAGCTTGATATCGTTGACTTGTCAAAGCGGCCATACGGGCTTGATCCTAGTGAAAATCATCTTAGCCAACCATTTGTTTAAGTCTTGACCCTCCATAGTGTTATAAATGCATACTAGTAGCAAGACTAGTTCCACACTTAGTCATATTTCAAGAAATATTAGAGAGCTAAGAGAGGAGCTCACTGATCATGCTAAGTCCCACACAAAAATTTTAGTTTGTGATCCTTTATTCACAAGACTTAAACCCAAGGTCCCTAAGGTTATTGTAAGGATATCTCAATAGAAAGATTTCGAAAAACTGCGTTTTCACGTTAGTCGCAAGGCGAAAACTCAGGAGCTCTTCAACTTTGAAGTTAGAAATAGAAGAGGAGTTTTTCACAAGCTTCTAAGGGTTGCAAATAATGATTGAAACGCCAAGAAAAGGAGTTGGAGTTGCTAAGGATCGACTTAGGGTTTTGGATCATTTTGAGCTTAAGAAGGTAATTTCCGCCTTGCTATATTAATTCGAGATTTCATGTAGTAGTTAGAAATGATCATGTGGATTATATTATGAAGAATGATATGTGTTATGGAATATTTGGATGGAATCCGAAAGTTGCATGATTTAGCCTTTAAGATTGTAATTCAATTTAGTTACTAGTTTAGTCGCCGATGTTATCTAAGAGTTGATTAAGGTGGTTATAATTGCTAAGTTGTTTATGACTAAATGACATGCTAGACCTAAGAACTTGGATTGAAAAGGAATTGGAAAGGTTGATAGGTTGTTGCACTTTTTGGCCGAATTGACATTTGTATTGTGGACTAGTTTAATGTATTTGGTGGGGCGGAATTTTACACGTCCTGTTAAGGCGTGTAATCCCCTTTGGTTAGCTGATTTGTTGGGCCTTAAATGTGGCGTGTTTGGTTATTGTATTCGGCCTTGAAAAATGTGGCAAAGTATGTAGAAACAAAGGAAGTGCTGTCCGATTTTCCAGAGAATTTAGTGACTTAGCACTTAGAATATTCTACGCTCGAAGCCAGAGGTTAATGGATGTATTATGGCCAATTTAGGTTGAAGTACCAAGTATAGCGTATTCTACTTGAAGGATGGAATAGCTAGCAAGGTTGAAGTACTTTGGAGCTTTTGCTACTTGTCGATAATCGCCGCGAGGTATGTGAACCTCTTCCTTCCTTTGGCATGATTCTATGTATGAAATATACATGTAGTAGTATTTCATGATTTCGCCTACTCTTAGAAGTTAAGAGGTAGTTATGTTGATTTACTCTATGTAAAAGCTACGCCTAAGAAATCCTAAGTCCTTACCAAGTCTTATGGGATGTTGGTAAAGAGTCGTTAGGAAGTATTCGAGTCGAGTTGACTTGGCTAATTTTACGGCACAAATGAGAATAAGTATCGAACAAGCCATCATAGCTGCTAATAAAGGAAAATGTAATGACAATTAATTATGTTAAAACAAGTAGAATTCTCCATCCGCATAGAAGCTAAGATAAGACAAAATTGTATTACATTTTCTAGATCATGACTACTTGAATAAGATCGTTATAAATAAGTATAACTTATTCACAATGCACCAAAGTATATGCTTAATTTGAAAGAGTTTACGATGAAGTTTTTAAGACTTTGAAACTTGTTTTCTTAAAGGTTAAGAGACTTGAAGTATTTTGAAAGCTATGTGATTTGATTTGAAAGTATAAGTCTCTTGGTTATAAAAAGAATGAATTAGTTTAAGGCATAAAGTTAGTATGACGCTTTATGGGAAGTTGGTTATAATAACTTTACGGAGGTTAAGAGAATGTTTTTCTTCAAGATCATAAACAAGAAATGATTTGAAATAAAGAAGGCAAATTGTTTTAAAGGTACCAATTGCTTAAGGTCTTAAGAAAGAAGTCACTTGATTTGTGTTCTAATTGTATTTCTAAAAAGGTATTGTGACTTGTCCCGAAAGGTAGAGATGACTTGATACTACGCTTGTTAGTATCCGAAGTTTTATTTGAAAATGAGTCTTTCTAAAAGAGTAGAGGTGCGTAGTACGTTGGGTTAAATTCCTGTTTTATATGACATTATCGACCCGCAGACGGGCCGGGCAAGATACCTTTACGCGCACTATATGACATTATCGACCCGCAGACGGGCCGCAGATACCTTTACGCGCACTATATGACATTATCGACCCGCAGACGGGTCGGGCAAGATACCTTTACGCGCACTATATGACATTATCGACCCGTAGACGGGTCCGCAAGATACCTTTACGCGCACTATATGACATTATCGACCAGAGACGGGCCGCAAGATACCTTACGCGCACTATATGACATTATCGACCCGCAGACGGGCCGCAAGATACCTTTACGCGCACTATATGACATTATCGACCCGCAGACGGGCCGCAAGATACCTTTAGGGGCAGACTATGTGACCTTATCGCGTCCCAGTTTGGGCCGGGTAGTATAAGCGTCCCTCCGTAAAGGGCCGGATTAGGTTATGAAAGATAAGTAAGGTTATATGGTAATGAACTTGATGTTTTTCCTAAGTATGTACGTAAGATATGGCTATAACTCTTAATGGAATGGAAAAGATAATGATATGCAATTAAGTTCATAAGTGGTAATGACACGGCAGGATCTGGTATGTACTTTTTATACTTGCTCTGTCATTCCTTTGTACAGTTATGATCTGCTATCAGACTTTATTTCTGCTCCATATTCGTACTGTTGTATCACTTCTTCGGGGGGCTGCGTTCATGTCCGCAGGTTTAGGTACACAGTTATGGATCCGCGAGCTTAGGATCCTGGTTCAGCATTTTGAGATGGCTCCAATGTTCCGGAGTTGTCATGACTATGTATATTCAGGGGTACGGCGGGGCCTTGTCCCGTCATAGTAGGTGTCCACATCTTAGAGGTCTGTATTCACATGTGGGCTGGACTGGTTAGAATTGTAATTACATTTTTGGATAGTGTAAGCCCTTTTTGGGTGATTTATATTACGGCAGCCTTATCGGCTTTGCCTTGGTTTAAAAAAAAAAATGTGTGTTACTTATTTTCCGCAGCAGTTTATTATGTTGTATGTTTTAAGGGTGCCCAGGTAGGGCACCAGTCGCGGCCCGGGGTCGGGTCGTGACAGTATGTCAACCTATAATATTCACAATACGTCTATTAAAGCCTTTCTTCAAACGTAGAATATTATAAGTGTCAAGTCGCTAAATTCTACAGAAAATCGGACAGCACCTCCTTTGTTTCTACTCACTTTGCCACCTTTTTCAAGGCCGAATACAATAACCAAACACGCCACATTTAAGGCACAATCAAAGCAATTAATCAATAGGGGATTACACGTCTATTAGACGTGTAAAATTCCGCCCCACAAACGATAACAAACCAATACAACTACTAGTCCAATTTTCGGCCATAATGAATACAACAATACCAATTCTTATCCAATTTCCATTTCAATCCACATTGGTAGCATAACATGATATCAAGTCGCATTTGATTATAACTACCATAATATTTAAGTAAGTGACATGCGACGATTTCTAATAAACGACCAATTAGTAATTAAATCTTCAAGTGGCTTGTATAACATTTCGGAGTTAAGATACAAGCAATCCATAATACTTATAAACTTCAACATATCAACTTCATGCTAGCAACATGTAAAGCTAACAACAACAATATAAATATATAATCTTGTAACACCTTTAAAAGACAAGATTATACCTCAATGAACCTTAATCCAACTCCAATCCGAAGTCGCTCCTTAGTAGTTTAGAGCCTCTCCAAGATACTTCAATCCGCTTGTTGAGACCCTTAGAACAACACCAACAAATATCCTTCAAATCTCCAAACAAAACCTAGAAAGACAACTAGGTTTTCGTTTTGCGAATAACCCGTAAACTATCTTTTTCCAAGATTTTTTTATTGAGATATGTTTACAATACACATAAGAACCTTGGTTTAAAGTGTGGAGCTAAATGGATCACAAACAAAGATTATTCTTTTTTTTCTATAGAGAACCCGAGAGCAAAGCTCTATGTTCATCCAATTTTTTGTGAAATTTGGCTAAGTGTTAGCTCTCTCTTGCTACTAGTAGTAATATAAAGCACATTGGAGGGTCATGATATAAACAAATGGGTGGTTTAAATGAGCTCCTAGCAAATATCAAGCCTTGGTGGGTCCTTTGACTTAGTCAAGATTATCAAGTTTGCTACTTGCAAGACTTTAGTCATACAAGACTATGGTCAATGACCATCTTAGCCATGGCATTTTCGTCCAAGGCATCTCTAAGGGGGGTGACACATGTCGCCCTCCCATTCGTCACAATAATACATTTTCCGACAATTTCATAATTCCGATAAATTTTTACAAGTCTCAAATCTTAACACTTGTGAGTTCCTTACGTACGTTCTTAAAAACATGTCCTGTAAATACGGGGTGTAACAATTAACATGACATTCCGTTAAGTTCCTTAACATGGCTTCTTAAGGGTTCACTACCCTATCGCACGACTCATCCTTTCCCAATTATCTCAAAATAAAACATAAGACCTTGGCGAGAATTCATTAATCGCTCCATACCTTCCGGTATCTAGTTAGTTTTACCAACTCTGGTAATCTAAAATCATTCTAGGCAAGACGCGTCGACCTCATACATAACTCCGTATAGATGTATGTCACAATACCAACTATACTATAATCATTACTAACCTGGATACGCAATCCACATAGTCCTTCCTAGGTCACTGATGCCTTTCTCGTAGCTGCAATCAACATAACTCGTTAGGGAGTGTTATACCGTAGTTCCGTGGTATGTATGCGAGGGCGACGTGCGAGAATACGCATGTAAATTTTGGAAAGAAAGAAAGATGTGATTTTTCACGGAAAAGTTTCCTGGTTTTGTGAAGGAAAAAGGTTCGTTGATAGGAATTGGATTCCCGATTTGGTATTTGGGCTTCTTGAATTATATTAGAATTATGAGATTTTATTTCGGAATTGGTCACGTGGGGCCCACTGAGAAATTTACTGTTTTGTGGGCCCACTTTGTTTTCGAGATTTTGGCCATTAGGGATATTTTCGGAAGATGAAATATTTTGGACGAGTAGGAGGGCGACACATGTCACCCCCCTAGGTGGCTCTTGGCCGAAATGAGCTAGACAAGTGGCAAGACAAGTGGCCTTGTCTTGCAAGATATTTTAGTTGGACAAGTGGCTTGTGGGGCCCACACACACTTGTCCCCAATCTCAACCACACACTTGCCTTCATCCTAGCCCTTGGTTGTCCTATATATTCACTACTAGTTGATGAAATCTTCCACACTTAACCATTTCAAGACTTGAGAAAACCCTCCCTCTCGCTTGACCTAGAGCTCTCGACCATGGTGCCATTTCTTGAGCAAAAATTTGTCCAACAATTCTTAAACTCTTAAGTGTTCTTCACTAAGGTGTTAGGAAGATTGTGTACCAAGAGTTGGAAAAGATTTCACACCCCTAGCCTCTTTTTCATGCCTTGGCCGAAAGTTGTCTTGTTGGAACCCTAAGTGTTCTTCACTTTTTGGAGTTGAATCTTGAAGATAAGTTGGTTAGGAGCTTCTATGGGTTGCTTGTAGCGGATTGGAACGTAAAGATTTGGAGCTAAGACTTGCTTGGAGCGACTTTAAGAACTTGGATATTCTTGGGCTATTTGAGGAAGTGAAACTTAAACCTCTTTGTGAATTGGTTATTATACATATATTATAAGTATATTATGGAGTATATAATATATGGAGTAAAGTTTGGAGGATTTGGATCTTGTTAAGTTACTAACATGGAAATTGGCAAGAAAGCCACAAAATGGTAAAAACGTATCTTACTTGCTAAGAAGCTAATAACAAAGTAACTATAACTTATATTAAGATGGAATATAAGTTGGATGACTAATGAGTAATTTGGATAAGTAAAATGGACAAAGTTGGCCAAGGACCCCAACTTAAGGACTGTATTTACTTTGGATTGTATTTACTTTGGACTGTATTTACTTTGGACTGTATTTACATTTCTGTTAAGGGGAAGATTGTTCAATCGCGTTCCGTTTGGGCGTGTGATCGCCTTTTTAATTATTGTATTGTATTGTTATGAAGGCGTGATAGTAAACCGCTACACGGCACGCGTAATCCCTTCTTTTACTTATTGTTATTATGAAGGCGTGATAGTAAACCGCGTTACCGTTTGGGCGTGTAATCCCCTTCTTTATGTTGTTTAATTATTACGACTTATATATGGCATATAATTACGGTTATTCGGGCCTTGGAGAAAGATGGAAAAGTGAGTAAAAATGGGGGAAGTGCTGCCCAATTTTCCGTAGAATTAGAGGGCTTTTTATTTGTATAAGTCTTCAATGGTAAGAAAGGTTTGATAGAAGTACTATGACCATTTTAGGAGTGGAGTACTACGTGTGGCGTGATCTACTTGGCTTAAGGAGTAGCCGACGGGTTGAAGTACTTGGAGCGTTTTGCTATTTGTCGATAATCGTCGCGAGGTATGTGAACCTCTTCCTATCTTTTCTAGCATGATTGTTGTGAACTATGTAGTACGGTGAGCGACGTGTGCTAAACGAGTTTTGGTTGGTTTAAAACATATAGTGTTATAATAGCTTTATGGGAAGTTAGTTATAACGACTTTATGTAGGTAAAAGAATGGTTTATTGATTTTAGAAGTTAAGAGACTTGATCTTGAAAGATAAGAGACTTGACTTAATTGACTTGATATGAATTTTGTTAAAAGGTGTGAAACCTCATTCGTGAGTAATGAGTACTTGGTTTTTTAAAGATTGATGTTTTACTAATTTCGGAAATGAGAATAAGTATCGAACAAACCATTGCAGCGTTAGTAAAGGAAAATGTATTGACTAATTAATTATATTAAAACCGAGAAACCTCCATCCGCATAGAAGCTAGATAAGACAAAATTGTATTACATTTCCTAGATCATTGCTGCTTTAATAAGATGGTTATAAACAAGAATAAGCTACTCACACATAAGGCATATGTTACTCAATTGTTTTAAAAAGAGATTACGTTAAGTGATTAAGACTATGATCTATGGAATCTTTCTGTTATACCCCGTTGTTGCAGGGTATGTATGTGAGGACGTACGTACGAGTGTACGGCAGAAATTTTGAAAGGAAAGAAAGATGTGAGTTTTCGACGGAAAAGTTTCCGGTTATTTGTGAAGAAAAAGGTTCGTTAATGGGAATTGGATTCCCAGATTTGGTATTCGGACTTCCTGGAATATTAGAGAATTATGGAATTTTATTTTCGGAAATGGTCACGTGGGGCCCACGGGAGAAATTTACGGTTTTGTGGGGCCCACTTTGTTTTCGAGATTTTGGCCATTGTGGATATTTTTAGAAAGACGTTTTTTTAGGGCCAGTAGGAGGGTGACACGTGTCACCCCGCCAGTGGCAGCCAAAGTTACATTTGGGCACGTCAAGCTAGAGTCGTTTTCCGACGAAACGTTTCCATGACTTTCGTAGGAAAATTCCGCTATGTCGTTTTGTATTTTTGCGGATTTTTCCGAGAGACGAAACATTTTGGACCAACGGGAGGGTGACATGTGTCACCCTCACATTGGAAGCAAGTGGGCGTCCAAGTGGAAGAGGTGGTTCACGAATTGGCTTGATCTTTGTGGCTCACGTTTTGGCCCTATTGGTTCCTTGTTTTGTGCCTTGTTTTGGCCTTGTTTTGTGGCTTGTCTTGTGCCATGTTTTGTGGAGTAGGGGTTAGGGTGCACTTGGCTTGATCAAGGCCTTACACTTGCCTTGCACATGGCTTGATCTTGGCCCTTGGTTGGCATTTGGGTTTGCTCTACATACCCGCTTAGTTGATGAACTTTCTTCATCCAAAATCATTTTTCCAAGTCTGGTAATCTCTCCCCCTTTGTGATTTGAAATCTTCCAAAGCCCTCCACTCCTTTTGTGGAGCTTTGGTAGAAGGCCCCCTTTGAGTGAGGCTTGGTAGTGGGGTACCCCACTGCCTAGTTGTTTTCGTATAATACCCCTGGTTGTGGTATAGAAATACTCCCCTAGTATTGTTATATTGCCCAAAATACCTTAGCCTTGTGCCTTGTAGTATTCCAAAGATACCTCTTTGCGTAGCGTCCGGAAATACTACCTTTTGTCCTTTTAGTCTCAAACCAAACCCTAAGGAAATCTTCATGGATTGGTTGAAGTATGTGAGTAGAAGTTGGTTAGAACTTCTAAGGGTTGTTTGGAGTGGTTTGGAGCGCTCGGTGGAGCTAAACCTTGCTCGGGATCGACATTATAACTTGGATAATTTTGGGCTTATCGAGGTAATTATCTTGTCCCTCTATTGTAATTGGAAATTACATGTTTGTTAGGATATATAGTTGAAGTATACTATATATGGAACTATACTTATTATTATGGCAATGTCTTTTGACTTAAGCCTGAAGAATAAAGAATCGAATCGAATCAGTATTTACATAGATGTATTGCGATGAGACTTGTGTAGAATTGTGCAGCGTCCGGTTAGGCGTGTTAACCCCCTGGTTGGCTTGGTGGCCGACCTCGATAGAAGAGAGATTTACGCTGTTCTTGGGAGAGTCTGCCAATTTTCTATAGAAAGATAGAAACTTGTGTTTTGGGGTTAATAGGCGTTTGTGACCTTTATAGGTAAAAGTACTAAGAGTAGCGTATTCTACTCGAGAGTGGAAAGGGCTAACAAGGTTGTAGTACTTGGAGCATTTTGCTTATTGTCGATAAATCGTCGCGAGGTATGTGAACCTCTTCCTATCTCTTCTAGCATGATATGTGTGAACTATGTAGTACGGTGACGCGTACATGTGTTAATGTTTGATTGTTCTTAAAACATAAAGTGTTATAACGGCTTTATGGGAAGTTGGTTATAACACTTTATGTAGGTAAGAAAATACTTTGTGGTTTTAAAAGGTAATCGTGTGAATTATAAGCGGCTAGTTATAATAAAGAACTTGATGTATTTCAAAAGATTTCTAAATCGTTTTGAAGGAGAGTAACACTTGGTTTTAAAGGTTTTAAAAGAGTTATACTAGCTTGATGGGAGTTAGGTATAATGTCTTAAGAGAGGTAAAGAAAATGGTTTCTTGATGTTAGAAGTTAAGAGACTTGATCTTATAAGATAAGAGACTTAACTTATTTGTTTTAATGTGGATGTTTATGTGAAACCTCATTCGTGAGTAATGAGTACTTGGTTTTATTTAAAGGATAATGTTTCTTGATTTCGAAATCGAATGTGTATCGAGGACCACTGCAGCGTTAATAAAGGAAAATGTATTGAATAATGATGAATTGTATTAAAACCGAGAAACCTCCATCTGCATAGAAACTAAGATGAGACAAAATGATATTACATTTTCTAGATCATGGGCTTTGTAATAAGAATGTTGTAAACAAGAATAACCTACTCAGTGAGACTTATATTACTCAATTGTTCTAAAACGGAATCAAGTGATTAAGTTTATGAACTATGAAACCATTTGAAAATGAGAAGCTTGAGTAATTGAAACTAGGCAAAGCGGAACTTAGGAAAGAATGTTGTTACTTGATTTTGAAAAGGAATGTGGGTTGGTCATTCTAATACTACGTATCGGGTGACTTTAATAAGTAATGGATCTCTTTAAAAAGAACTTAACGTCGTAGTACTTTAGGGTTGAAACCCGGACTTTGGCAAATGAAAGTACTTTGAGTTGTGTGAAACTTGCCTATGCTTGTTGTTGTGAAACTTGCCTATGCTTGTTGTTGTGAAACTTGCCTATGCTTGTGGTGATAGCCTCTGTTGTGCAAGTGGGGTATTTCTGTATTCTGGCGTCTCGATGAGGGCCGGTCGACTTGTTGAGAACTTACTTGGACATGTCGCGGTGATGGAGAATTCCACGGGTATGCTCGCGTTGATAGTGTTATTCCATGGACTAGCTCTCCGTGAGGTTTCTTCTTTGTTCGCCAGGTATCGGTGGTCGGCTCGTACTTGCCGTCTCGTGGCGATTCGGCCTTGGTATCGGTAGTCGACCGCGCTTGCCCAGATTCGATATAGTGACGGTTTCGTGTCTGACCTTGGTCCCAGTGGTCACCCTCGTACTTGCCCGGTCACTGCGTGGCCGCCTTGATATCCGGTGAGTCGGCTCTCGCGCTTGCCGTATCGGCCGTGTTTTGGTTGCATTGTATTATTGGTACAGTCGGATCTGGTAGTTATACTTGTCTGTCGGTTTTATAACACAGTGGGACATGGTGTTCATGTATAATCCTTGGTATGGTTATATCATAAAGCTACGTGATGAGGAAGAAATTCCAGACACGAGTGATAATTTGAGGCGTGAGTCCACGCTTGATATGCTTGGTTATATGTTATATATGTAGTTTGGTCATCATACATGTCTCTGCTTTATATAGACTATTATGATTTCATTTACTGATTTACGCTTCACATACTTGTTACCACAGATCGACCTCCTTCGGGCTGCGTTAAATGCCGCGGTAGAGGTACATCTATCGATCCGCGTTTAGGATCTCATTTCACATTTTGGGAAGCTCAGTTCGTCGAGGCTTATCTTTGGTATGTTACTGAGTCCGTAAGTTCATGCGTTCGGGGTATGGCGGGCCACTGTCCGTCATAGTTGTTGTATAAATCTTAGAGTGCATAGTAATCGCTGTGGCGGGGTTGTAAAAGGATTAAAGCTCGGGTTTTATGTATATCGAGGGCAAGCTGTTTTGGTTGGCCTGTTTATTTATTATATCTCTTGTTTCATGATTCATGTTTTATTTTCCGCTGGTTTTCTCGATGTTGTATCACTAGGTGCAGGGTAAGGCACGATGGCCCGGGTTCGGGCGTTACAAAGTGGTATCGAGCGGTTAATCCTCGGAAAGTGTCTGAACCGTGTCTAGTAGAGTCTTGATTATCGATGTGTTGCGCACCACATCTATAATCGTGAGGCTGCAGACATTTAGGATTGGTTTCCATTCTTCTCATTACGAGATCGTGCCTTAGAAGGGTGTTGTAAGTTGGACCCTCCGACGTATCTCGTTTTACCGATTATGCCTCGCGCAAGGCAACCAGAGCCCGGAGCAAGGCGAGAGGTGCTAGTGAGAGATCTGAGAAGTACGAGGCGCAGCCCGCGAGACCGAGGTTGTGCTGAGACGCGGGTTTCACGACGCCGCCCGGCCGCAGAAGTTTAGAGTCGCGGCGTGGTCGATGAGACTACAAGACGAGCCTCGATCCCGCACGGAAGCGAGAGAATGAGTTACAAGGAGTGGGCCCGATTAATGGCGAGGTTGTGGCAGACTTGAGGATAGGCTGAACCACAGCCCGATGCCCGATGGTTCACCCTAGATCGATAGTTCGAGGCTTCGGATTTTACGAGTTGTAGGCCGCGAGTTTTATGGGTCGAGGCACGAGGATGATCCGCAGGAGTTCATCCGATTCCAGTGATCATGAGAGTGATCAAGGCATCGGAGATCAGTCGGTGGCCACAGGTTCACATCAATGCGTGATACCGCGATCGGGTTTGATTCTTGAGCTGTCGAGGGAGAGCATGCACTTCCAGCGGTATGGAGCGAGTTCTCGAGGCCTTTCTTGCACATTTCTTGCCTCCCGGATGGAGGCTCGGCCGGTGATTTTTGGTGTTCTGGCGACGGCGCACGGTTGAGTACAATGTGGAGTTCGACTCATTGGCGACGTCCGCGTTAGTAGCTAGTATGGAGGATCGAGTGCACCGATATGTTCGTGGCTCGATGATTGCCTTGCGAGAGTTGTTCGAGTGTAGCTCTTCACCGTACGGACATTGCCCGCACGCAGCGTATACACTTGGATGTGAGGAGCGGATAAATCGGCGGAATGACCAAAGTCGAAGAGGGCGAACAGCGGGTCCTTTGGTGATTTTCGAGGCGGACCGCCTCAGCCAGACTAGTTATGTACCTCAAGCTGAGTAGTCCTCCACTTTCGACCTTCAGATATTCGGGAGCGGTCGGGGCTCCTGTGTTTCAGATTTTCGGGAGAGCGAGTGCTCGCCGGATGAGGTGCCCTTGTCTCGGTGTGGCGTTGTGAAAGCTTCATAAGGAGGTGTCGTACTAACTCGAGATTGTTATTTTTGCGGCGACAGGCCATCGGCAAGAGATGTCCCACCGGGGTAGCACCGGTAGGATAGCATGGACTACTAGAGCGATTGGTTCTTCACCTTCCGTAGCGAGCGGGATGTTCGTACACCGAAGGCCCCAGAAGTCGCGGTGGGAGTTCCAGTTTTAGCGGTCTCAACCGCCTAGTTTGAGTATATCCTTAACCTCTAGAGTTTTGTTTATGTTGTTGATGTGTTTAATGTTATGTTTGGATAGCTTTGTGCTAAAATGTGATTTAGAAACCTGGTTAGTGAAAAGGGTAAGTCCTCAGGTAGTGTGAGATGGAAGTGGTAGCTTTCGTGATGTGAAATAGTAAGATTGTTCGGATCGTGGAACAAGAGTTGCGCCTGATAGTCAGGTTTAGGACCATTTGCATGTCAAACCGTAACCGGTTTGGGGTGGCCAGTTCTGGGTGGTCCCGCGGTGGTAAGTCACGAGGATGCTAGGCCCAAGTTTGTATGATCATCGTATGAGTTCGTGGGCGCGTTCGACCGAGCGGTTCGTAAAGGCGGGAATGGCCTTAAGGAAGTTTGAGGTTAGTAAGATGACCAAGTTTGGAGGTAGTGACTCGGAGACTTTCGAACTAAGTAATGGCGAGGTATGGTACATACGGGAGAGTTCAAGTGTTCGAGAAGGGCACGACGAGTAAGGAAGGAAGATAACGTGTGTTATTTGCGCCAAGCGTGGCGTTGACAACTGTTAGAGGAACTTCATCGATATCAGTCTTCAGAAGGAACATACTGGACGAATGTTTCTAAGGAGCGGAGAATGTTATACCCCGTTGTTGCGTGGTATGTATGTGAGGGCGTGCGTGCGAGTGTACGCGAGAAATTTTGAAAGAAAGAAAGATGTGAGTTTTCGGAAAAGTTTCCGGTTATTTGTGAAGAAAAGGTTCGTTAATGGGAATTGGATTACCATTTTTGGTATTCGTTCTTCATGTAATATTAGAGAATTTTGGAATTTTATTTTCGGAAATGGTCACGTGTGGCCCACGGGAGATATTTACGGTTTTGTGGGGCCCACTTTGTTTTGAGATTTTGGCCATTGTGGATATTTTTAGAAGAGACGTTTTTAGGGCGGTGGGAGGGTGACACGTGTCACCCCGCTGCGTGGCTTGGCCAAAGTTACATTTGGGCACAGTCGACCAGAGTCGTTCAGACTAAACGTTTCCACACTTTCGTAGGAAAATTCCGGCTATGTCGTTTTGTATTTTTGCGGATTTTTAGAGGCGAAACATTTTGGACCAGCGGGAGGGTGGCATGTGTCACCTCGCATTGGAAGCAGTGGCGTCCAGTGGAAGAGTGGTTCACGAATTGGCGATCTTTGTGGCTCACGTTTTGCCCTATTGGTTCCTTGTTTTGTGCCTTGTTTTGGCCTTGTTTTGTGGCTTGTCTTGTGCCGTGTTTTGTGGAGTAGGGTTAGGTGCACTTGGCTGATCAAGGCCTTACACTTGCGCTGCGTATGGCGATCTGGCCGTTGGTTGGCATTTGGGTTTGCTATAAATACCCCTTAGTTGATGAACTTTCTTCATCCAAAATCATTTTCCAAGTCTTGAAATCTCTCCCTTTGTGAGTTGAAATCGTCCAAAGCCCTCCTCCTTTTTGTGGAGCTGTAGAGAGCCCCCTTTGAGTGAGGCTTGGCTGGGGTACCCCTGCTAGTTGTTTTCGTATAATACCCCTTGTTGTGGTATAGAAATACTCCCTTAGTATTGTTATAATGCCCAAAATACCTTAGCCTTGTGCCTTGTAGTATTCCAAAGATACCTCTTTGCGTGAAGTCGGAAATACTACCTTTTGTCCTTTTAGTCTCAAACCGAAACCACAAGGAAATCTTCATAGTTGGTGAAGTATGTGAGTAAGTTGGTTAGAACTTCTAAGGGTTGTTTGGAGTGGTTTGGGCGCTGAGTGGAGCTAAACCTTGCTCGGGATCGACGTTATAACTTGGATAATTTTGGGCTTATCGAGGTAATTATCTGTTCTCTATTGTAATTGGAAATTACATGTTTGTTAGGATATATAGTTGAAGTATACTATATATGGAACTATACTTAGTATTATGGCAATGTCTTTTGACTTAAGCTGAAGAATAAAGAATCCAATGAATCTGTATTTACATGGGAATGTATTGCATGGACTTGTGTAGAATTATGCAGCGTCAGGTTAGGCGTGTTAACCCCGGTTGGCTTGGTAGCCACCTCGATAGAGAGGAGATTTACTGTTACGGGGAGAGTCTTCGAATTTTCTATAGAAAGATAGAAACTTGTGTTTTGGGGTTAATGAGCGTTTGTGACCTTTATAGGTAAAAGTACTAAGAGTAGCGTATTCTACTCGAGGAGTGGAAAGGGCTAGCAAGGTTGTAGTACTTGGAGCATTTTGCTTATTGTCGATAAATCGTCGCGAGGTATGTGAACCTCTTCCTATCTCTTCTAGCATGATATGTGAACTATGTAGTGCGGTGACGTCGTGTGTTAAGCGTGTTTGATTGTTCTTAAAACATAAAGTGTTATAACGGCTTTATGGGAAGTTGGTTATATGACTTTATGTAGGTAAGAAAATACTTTGTGGTTTTAAAAGGTAGCGATGTGAATTATAAGCGGCTAGTTATAATAAAGAACTTGATGTATTTCAAAGATTTCTAAATCGTTTTGAAGGAGAGTAACACTTAGTTTTAAAGGTTTTAAAAAGAGTTATACTAGCTTGATGGGAGTTAGGTATAATGTCTTAAGAGAGGTAAAGAAAATGGTTTACTGATGTTAGAAGTTAAGAGACTTGATCTTATAAGATAAGAGACTTAACTTATTTGTTTTAATGTGGATGTTTATGTGAAACCTCATTCGTGAGTAATGAGTACTTGGTTTTATTTAAAGGATAATGTTTCTTGATTTGGAAATCGGAATGTATCGACAGGACCACTGCGGCGTTAATAAAGGAAAATGTATTGAATAATGATGAAATGTATTAAAACCAGAACAAACCTCCATCAGCAAATAAACTAAGATGAGACAAAATGATATTACATTTTCTAGATCATGGCTGCTGTAATAAGAATGTTGTAAACAAGAATAACCTACTCTCACGTGAGACTTATATTACTCAATTGTTCTAAAACGGAATCAAGTGATTAAGTTTATGAACTATGAAACCATTTGAAAATGAGAAGCTTGAGTAATTGAAACTAGGCAAGCGGAACTTAGGAAAGAATGTTGTTACTTGATTTTGAAAAGGAATGTGGGTTGGTCATTCTAATACTACGGGTATCGGGTGACTTTAATAAGTAATGGATCTCTTTAAAAGAACTTACTTGTCGTAGTACTTTAGGAGTTGAAACCGGACTTTGGCAAATGAAAGTACTGAGTTGTGTGAAACTTGCCTATGCTTGTTGTTGTGAAACTTGCCTATGCTTGTTGTTGTGAAACTTGCCTATCTTGTGATGATAGCCTTTGTTGTGCAAGTGTGGTATTTACGTATTCTGGCGTCTCGATAGAGGCGGTCGACTTATTGAGAACTTACTTGGACATGGCGGTGATGGAGAATTCCACGGGTATGCTCGCGGTGATAGTGTTATTCCATGGACTAGCTCTCCGCGGGGTTTCTTCTTGTTCGGCACAGGTATCGGTGGTGGCTCGTACTTGCCCCGTCTCGTGGCGATTGGCCTTGGTATCGGTAGTCGACCCTCGACTTGCCCCGTCGATATAGTGACGAAGTTTCGTAATCTGACCTTGGTCCCTGGTGGTCACCTGACTTGCCCGGTCAGTGCGTGGCCGCCTTGATATCCGATGATGGCTCGCACTTGCCGTATCGGCCGTGTTTTGGTTGCATTGTATTATTGATGCGGTCGGATCTGGTAGTTATACTTGTCTGCACGGTTTTTATAACACATTGGGACATGGTGTTCATGTATAATCCTTGGTATGGTTATATCATAAAGCTGGCGGTGAGGAAGAAATTCCACGACACGAGTGATAATTTGGAGCGTGAGTCCACTGTCTTGATGTAATCGGTTATATGTTATATCACGTAGTTTGGTCATCATACATGTCTCGCTTTATATAGACTATTATGATTTCATTCTGATGTTCTGATTTCACATACTTGGTACTGTTTATCGACCTCCTTCGGCTGCGTTACGTCTGCGGTAGAGGTGCATTGTCGATCCGCGTTTAGGATCTCATTTGACATTTTTGGGAAGCTCCGTTCCGTCGGAGGCTTATCTTTGGTATGTTACCACGAGTGCGTAAGTTCTTGTGCGTTCGGGGTATGGCGAGGGCCCTGTCGTCATAGTTGTTATATAAATCTTAAGTGCATGTAATCTTGTTGTGGGCGAGGTTGTAAAAGTTAAAGCTGTTCGAGTTTTATGTATATCACGAGGGCAATTGTTTTGGTTGCTTTGTTTATTTATTATATCTCTTGTTTCATGATTCATGTTTTATTTTCCATTGGTTTTCTCGATGTGTTGTATCATTTAGGGTGCAGGGTAAGGCACTGAGTTGGGCGTTACACTTTCGAAAATAAGAGACTTGAGTATTTGAAATAAGGCAAACTTGAACTTTTGGAAAAGAATGTTGTTACTTGATTTTACTAAGGAAAGTGTTTTGGTTTACTTATAAATGTTAGTCACTCTATGTTAATACTACGGGTATCGGGTGACCTTTGTAAAAGAAATGGATCTTTTAAAAGAATTTAACGTATGTAGTACTTTGGGGTTAAAACCCGGACTTTGACATAAAATGAAAGTACCTTGAGTTGTGTGTAACTTGCCTATGTTCGCGTGTGATAGCCTTGTTGTGCAAGTACTGTATTTATACCGCCGTCTCGATGGAGGTAGGCTGATTTGTTGTGAGCGATTCCTATCGAGTCCCGTGAGATGGGCGAGACATGTATTCATACGATTCTATCGAGTCCGTGAGATGGGCGAGACATGTATTCCATCCCGATTCTATCGAGTCCCGTGAGATGGTGAGACATGTATTCCATACGATTCCTATCTAGTTCCGTGAGATGGGCGAGGCATGTATTCCATCTGATTCCTATCGAGTCCCGTGAGATGGGGAGACATGTATTCCTGCGATTCTTATCGAGTCTCGTAGGATGGGCGAGACATGTATTCCACACGATTCCACCTCGAGTCCGTAGGATGGGCGAGACATGTTATCGTATCATACGATTTATACCTAGGCTGCGGTGAGGAAGGAGTTCCACGGGCATGAGGATGACTTGGTGTGAGTCCACGACTTGACATGACTACTTTTATGTTGTAAAGCGTAGTTTGGTTATCATACATGTCTCTGTTTTATATAGTATGTCGTGATTTCATTTCTGATTTCAGCCACATACTTGGTACTGTCTTATCGACCTCCTTGAGCTGCGTTAAATCTGCGGTATAATACATCGGTTGTGGATCCTCGCTCATAGGATCACTGATTCAGCGTATTAGGAAGCCGTTTCTCGGAGGCTTATCTTGTGGTATGTTACCACGAGCACAGTAGGTTCTTGTACATTCGGGGTATGGCGGGGCCTGTCCGTCATAGTTGTTGTCACTTTCTTAAGTGCATGTAATCTTGTTGTGGGGTTGTAAAAGATATAGCTATTCGGATTCTGTATATAAGCAAGGCAATTGTTTTGGTTGTCTGTTTTTATCATATCTCTTGTATCATGTTCATGTATTTTTATTTACGCAGATTTTCTATGATGTAGTATCACTAGGGTGCGAGGTAAGGCACGATCCACGAGCCGGTTGGTCGTGACAAAAGTGGTATCGAGCAGGTTAATCCTCGGAAAGTGTCTGCGACCGTATCTAGTAGAGTCTTGATTATCGGTGTGTGCACCACATCTATAATCAGGAGGCTATAAGATATTTAGGATTGGTTTCCATTCTTCTCATTCTGAGATCGTGCCTTAGAGCTGTGTTGTAAGTTGGACTCCCTCTGACGTATTCTTATGTGCCAGTTATGCCTCCACGCAAGGCAATCGGGGCCCAGGAGGGCAAGGCAACAGAGGGAGCTGCGAGTGGAGTAGCGGCGGTCTCTGCGAGGCCACGATGCACGAGGCGTCGGACCGGCAAGGAGCAGATGAGATGGGTTACAAGGAGATGGCCCAGTTATTGGCCAGGATAGTGGCAAGGCACGAGGATAGGCTGGATGCAGCAATTCCGGTACCGGTAGTACCCGTTGTTCACCCGAGATCGGATAGTTTGAGACTGCGGGACTTTCTAAGTTGCAGCCCGCCAGAGTTTTACGGGTCGAGGCCTGAGGATGATCGCGAGGAGTTCATCCGATTCTGACCGGATCGTAGGAGTGATCGAGCTTGGAGACCAGTCGGTGGTCTAGGTTCACATCGGATGCGCGTCTGGCGATCGCCAGTTTGATTCATGGGAAGCATCCGAGAGAGCATGCGCTCAGCAGTTGGGGCGAGTTCTCGGGCATTTCTTGCACATTTCTTGCCTCGCGGATGAGGAGGGCTCGGTGACAGATTTTTGATGTTAAATGGGCCAGGCGTGCATTAGGAGTACAAAGTGGAGTTTGACTCGTTGGCTCGGTATGTCCCGCTTTAGTGACATATATGGAGGGCGAGTGCACGGCTACGTCAGGGCTCGATGATTACTTGGCGAGGCTTGTTGGTGTAGCTCTTGTGGGCATGGACATTGCCCGCATCTGAGCTCATGCACTAGGATGTGAGGCGCGGAGGTCGAAGGAATGGCCGGGATCGCAGGCGAGGCGAACAGCGGGTCCTTTGGTAACTTGCGAGGCGGACCGCCTCGATGCGCTAGTTATGCGCCTTCGCCATGCTGAGTGGTCCTCCGATCTTGGGATTCGGGGTATTCGGGAGGATCGAGCTCGGGGCTTAGTTCACGGTATACATGGGTTCTAGCGGTCGGGTTCATGTTTCCTCGGTGCGCGATCGTAGCGTCGTCCCGAGTGTCGTCTTTTCGGTGCTTATTTCACTGCGGCCGTCGAGGCCGTATGACGAAGGCTGTCATAGGAAGAGAGATACAAGTAGAATGACGCAGCCTAGGGTCGATGGCGAGTTCCTCGCCTTCTATAGCTATGCGGCAGGCGTGATTATGATTAGGCGGCGAAGGAAATGGGCGATTGATCATGTATATTCTTACCTCTGAGAAGCGGTATGCGTTGTTGATATGATGATGTGCTAAGTATTATGTTAGATAGCATTTTGTTAAATTATGATTTAGAGGCACAGTTAGTAAAGGGAAGTTGGGTAAAAGATTTTGTTTACGATTGACCTTTGTCGGAGAGCATAGTATCTGAGGGTATAATTGTGTGATAAGTCCACGAGTGGTGTGAATTATAAGAGGGTAGTTGAGCTAAGAAGACCACTAGGTTTTCGTGACGATTAGTGAGATTGTTAGGATCGGAAACAAGAGTTTGGCGCGGTTATGGGTGGGTTGAGGACCGTTCGCGGGTCAACCCGTAGCCGAATGTGGTGGGGTCAGTTCGAGGTGGTCTCGCGGTGGTAGGGTCGCGAGGTGCTAGGCCTAAGTTTAGGTAGCAGTTATGCGAGTTCGTGGATCGTTCTACCAATCGGATCGTGAAGGCGGAATGGCCTTAAAGGAATTTGAGGCTAGTAAGATGACCAAGTTTGGAGTAGTGACTCGAGGTTTTGGAAACTGCAGCGATAATGAAATATGTGCGTGTACTAGAAAGAGTTCGGGTATACGAGAAAGGTACGACGAGTAAGAAAGGAAGCGAACATGTGTTAAGAGGATGGAAGTGATCATTTTTGTGAAGTGAAGGTGCGAGGAGAGTATCCTTTGGACCAGGAGCGAGAGTTGGTGTTGTTTTTACATCGTCGAGGTGATTCCTCATTGGCTTCGATTTGAGTTTTGCGCGTATGTTATATTATGGCCATGTATGGCATAATTGGTTTCGTAAGTATAGTAGTGGAGACTATACCGACGCAAGTACGTTTGGAGACTTAGAAGGAACATTCGGGACGAATGTTTCTAAGGGGGGAAGAATGTTATACCCCGTAGTTCCAGGGTATGTATGCGAGGACGTACGTACGAGAATACGACAGAAATTTTGGAAAGAAAGAAAGATGTGATTTTTCGACGGAAAAGTTTCCGGGTTTTGTGAAGGAAAAAGGTTCGTTGATGGGAATTGGATTCCCAGATTTGGTATTTGGGCTTCTTGAATTATATTAGAATTATGAGATTTTATTTCCGGAATTGGTCACGTGGGGCCCACGGGAGAAATTCTGATTTTGTGGGGCCCACTTTGTTTTGAGATTTTGGCCATTAGGGATATTTTGGAAGATGAAATATTTTGGCCAGTAGGAGGCGACACATGTCACCCCCTAGGTGGCTCTTGGCCGAAATAGGCTAGGCAGTGGCAAGACAGTGGCCTTGTCTTGCAAGATATTTTAGTTGGACAAGTGGCTTGTGGGCCCACACACACTTGTCCCCAATCTCAACCACACACTTGCCTTCATCCTAGCCCTTGGTTGTCCTATATATGCACTCTAGTTGATGAAATCTTCCACACTTAACCATTTGAGACTTGAGAAAACCCTCATCTCCTGACCTAGAGCTCTCGGCCGTGGTGCCATTTCTTGAGCAAAATTTGTCCAACAATTCTTAAACTCTTATGTGTTATTCCCTAAGGTTTTAGGAAGATTGTGTACCAAGAGTTGGAAAAGATTTCACACCCCTAGCATCTTTTTCATGCCTTGGCCGAAAGTTGTATTGTTGGAACCCTAAGTGTTCTTCACTTGAGTTGAATCTTGAAGATAAGTTGGTTAGGAGATTCTATGGGTTGCTTGTAGCGGATTGGAACGTAAAGATTTGGAGCTAAGACTTGCTTGGAGCGACTTTAAGAACTTGGATATTCTTGGGCTATTTGAGGAAGTGAAACTTAAACCTCTTTGTGAATTGGTTATTATACATATATTATAAGTATATTATGGAGTATATAATATATGGAGTAAAGTTTGGAGGATTTGGATCTTGTTAAGTTACTAACATGGAAATTGGCAAGAAAGCCACAAAATGGTAAAAACGTATCTTACTTGCTAAGAAGCTAATAACAAAGTAACTATAACTTATATTAAGATGGAATATAAGTTGGATGACTAATGAGTAATTTGGATAAGTAAAATGGACAAAGTTGGCCAAGGACCCTGACTTAAATTTGTATTTACTTTGGATTGTATTTACTTTGGACTGTATTTACTTTGGACTGTATTTACATTTCTGTTAAGGGGAAGATTGTTCAATCGCGTTCCGTTTGGGCGTGTGATCGCCTTTTTAATTATTGTATTGTATTGTTATGAAGGCGTGATAGTAAACCGCGTTACCGGTTGGGCGCGTAATCCCCTTCTTTTACTTATTGTTATTATGAAGGCGTGATAGTAAACCGCGTTACCGTTTGGGCGTGTAATCCCCTTCTTTATGTTGTTTAATTATTACGCCTTATATATGGCATATAATTACGGTTATTCGCCTTGGAGAAAGATGGAAAAGTGAGTAAAAGCGGAAGTCTTGCGATTTTCCGTAGAATTAGAGGGCTTTTTATTGGTATAAGTCTTGATAGTAAGAAAGGTTTGATAGAAGTACTATGACCATTTTAGGAGTGGAGTACTACGTGTGGCGTGATCTACTTGGCTTAAGGAGTAGCCGACGGGTTGAAGTACTTGGAGCGTTTTGCTATTTGTCGATAATCGTCGCGAGGTATGTGTACCTCTTCCTATCTTTTCTAGCATGATTGTTGTGAACTATGTAATCACGGTAGGCGTCGTGTGCTAAACGAGTTTTGGTTGGTTTAAAACATATAGTGTTATAATAGCTTAATGGGAAATTAGTTATAACGACTTTATGAAGGTAAAAGAATGGTTTATTGATTTTAGAAGTTAAGAGACTTGATCTTGAAAGATAAGAGACTTGACTTAATTGACTTGATATGAATTTTGTTAAAAAGTGTGAAACCTCATTCGTGAGTAATGAGTACTTGGTTTTTAAAGATTGATGTTTTACTGATTTCGGAAATGAGAATAAGTATCGAACAAACCATTGCAGCGTTAATAAAGGAAAATGTATTGACTAATTAATTATATTAAAACAAGTAGAAACCTCCATCTGCATAGAAGCTAAGATAAGACAAAATTGTATTACATTTCCTAGATCATGGCTGCTTTAATAAGATTGTTATAAACAAGAATAAGCTACTCACACATAAGGCATATGTTACTCAATTGTTTTAAAAAGAGATTACGTTAAGTGATTAAGACTATGATCTATGGAATCTTTCGAAAATAAGAGACTTGAGTATTTGAAATAAGGCAAACTTGAACTTTTGGAAAAGAATGTTGTTACTTGATTTTAATAAGGAAAGTGCTTTGGTTTACTTATAAATGTTAGTCACTCTATGTTAATACTACGGGTATCGGGTGACCTTTGTAAAAGAAATGGATCTTTTAAAAGAATTTAACGTATGTGGTACTTTGGGGTTAAAACCCGGACTTTGACATAAAATGAAAGTACCTTGAGTTGTGTGTAACTTGCCTATGTTTGCGTGTGATAGCCTTGTTGTGCAAGTACTGTATTTCTATACCGGCGTCTCGATGGAGGGCGGCTGATTTGTTAATGAGCGATTCCTCTCGAGTCCCATGAGATGGGTAGAGACATGTATTCCATACGATTCTATCGAGTCCGTGAGATGGGCGAGATATGTATTCCATCACGATTTCTATCGAGTCCCATGAGATGGGCGAGACATGTATTCCATCGATTCTATCGAGTCCCGTGAGATGGGCGAGACATGTATTCCATACGATTCTGTCGAGTCCCGTGAGATGGTAGAGACACGTATTCCATCTGATTCTTATCGAGTCCCGTAGGATGGGCCGAGACATGTATTCCACACGATTCCACCTCGAGTCCCATGGGATGGGCCGAGACATGTTATCGTATCATACGATTTATACCTAGGCTGGCCGGTGAGGAAGGAGTTCACGGGCGTGAGGATGACTTGAGGTGTGAGTCCACGACTTGACATGACTACTTTTATGTTGTAAAGCGTAGTTTGGTTATCATACATGTCTCTGTTTTATATAGTATCATGATTTCATTCTGATTTCAGTTTCACATACTTAGTACTGTTGTCTTGACCTCGCTTGGAGCTGCGTTAAATGCGCGAGTAGAGGTACATCGGTTGTGGATCCTCGCTCATAGGATCACAGTTCAGCGTATTGAGGCTTATCTTGTGGTATGTTACCCTGAGCCTGTAGGTTCTTGTACATTCAGGGGTATGGCGGGGCCCTGTCCCGTCATAGTTGTCAGCTTTCTTAAGTGCATGTCTTGTTGTGGCGGGGTTGTAAAGGATGCTTAGCTGTTTCTGTATATAGGCAAGAAAGCAAGCTATTTTGGTTGCTTTGTTTTTATCATATCTCTTGTTTCATGTTCATGTTTTTATTTCCGCTGATTTTCTCTGATGTTGTATCACTAGGGTGCCCGGGGTAAGGCACCACTCACGAGCCGGTTGGGTCGTGGCGAGGAGAGCGACCCTAACAACACAACTTTATTGCGATCTGAGTGAGAAGAATGGAAACCAAATCCTAAATGTCCTGCGACCTCACGATTATAGATGTAGTGCACAACACCAGATAATCAAGACTCTACTAGACACGATGCGTAGACACTTTCAGAGGACTAAGCGCTCGATATCACTTTTGTCACGACCGACCCGGGCGCATGGCGAGCCCTACACGAGCACCGCTACAATCATACAACATAATAAAGCTGCGGAGATAAATAACACACTTTTTTTTAAAACCAAGGCCAACCGATAAAGTTGCCATAATCGTAAAATTACGAAAGAGTCTACATTTAACAATGTAAAAATAACTCTGCTTGATCCGGCCGGATGAATACATACCTCTAAGATTTGATCAAATAATATGGCGGGACAAGGCCACGCCGTACCCCTGAATATACACAGCCATGAAAACTCCGGAACATTGGAGCCGTCTCGAAATGTTGAATCGGGATCTAAGCTCGCGGATCCTGCGTGTACCTAAACCTGCGGACATGACGCAGGCGGCCCCGAAGAAATCGATCTATGATACAGTACGAATATGGAGCAGAAATAAAATCTGATATGATCATAAGCATACAAAAGAATAGCGAAGGCAGTATAAAAGTACATGCGGATCCTGCGTGTCATTACGACTTATGAACTTAATTGCACATTATTATCTTTTCCATTCCATTAAGAGTTATAGCGAATCTTACGTACATACTTAGGAGAAGTCATTAAGTTCATTACCATATAACTTACTTATCTTTCATAACATAATCGGCTTATGGAGAGCGTATATCTGACCCAATGCGGGGCGGATCAAATCACACAAATATCAAAGCGTGCGTGGAATCCCATTCACTCCGAAGCGTATAAGTGTAAAATATAACCATGTGGCGCGTGGCATCCCACCTCACTGTCGGCGTACACATACACAATACATATATACAACACATATATATATATATATATATATATATATATATATAACGCGACGCGTGCCCGAATCCTCATACGTATAAGCATGGCCATAGCGTGCCTCGGCGTCCTCATCGTAGGTGCGGTCTTTATGGGAGCTAGCCCGTGGAGTAATAATATAACATGCCGGAATCCCTCATCGTGGTACATGTCTTCATGGGAGCTAGCCCGTGGAGTAATAGTCGTCACGTAACATGGTCGCGTGCCGGAATCCTCATCGTATAAGCGTGGCCATGGGTAATAAAACAAATCCGAATCTAACCCGCCTCGGTCACGTGCCGGAATCCCGCATCGTATAAGCGTGTCGGATCAATCATAATGGAAGCATGCAGTGGAATCCCACATCGTCGATGCGTCGAGTCGACTTACAATGAGCAGTGACCTCAGAGAGTCACGACAGCGTAAACATATAATACTTGCACTCAAGCTATCACAATGCAAACATAGGCAAGTTCATTAAGCCTTAGACTTCCATTTTATAAACTCATGGCACTTCGTTTCACACGTAAAAATCAGAATTTAACCCAAAGTACTACGTGCTTACATTCTTTTCAAAAGACTCTTTTTCATATAATACCCCAAGATACTAACAGTAGTATCAAGGCTTGTTTACATTTACATAAGTCACTACACTTTTAGAAATACATTTTTAAACCAAATCAAGTGACTTCTTTCCTTAAAACTTAAGCATTTGATGCTTTTAAATCCATTTGCCTTTCTTTATTTCAAAACATTTATCATTACTTAGAGTAAACCACTCTTTTAACTTTCCATAAAGTCGTTATACTAACTTTATACTTTAGGCAAATACATTCTTTTTATAACCAAGAGACTTATACTTTCGAAAACCAAGTATCGTATACTTTCAAAATACTTCAAGTCTCTTATCTTTTAGAAACAAGTTTAAGTAGTTCATAGTCTTAACACTTCATGCGTAAACTTTTTAAATTAAGCAACATATGCCTTATATGTGTGAATAGGTTATACTTGTTTATCTTGATCTCATTAAATCATGATCTAGAAAATGTAATACAATTTTGTCTTATCTTAGCTTCATGCGGATGGAGAATTCTACTTGTTTTAATATAATTTATCGTCATAACATTTTCCTTTATTAACGCTGCAATGGCTTGTTCGATACTTATTCTCATTAGTGCAGTAAATTAGCCAAGTCAACTTGGCTCCGAACACCTAACGACTCTTACCAACGTCCCCATAAGACTTGGTAAGAACTTGGATAACTCGGACTTAACCTTTACATAGAGTAAATCAACATACATCTTCTTAACTTCTAAGAGTAGAAGGAAACATGAAATAATACCACGTGTACATTCCATACATAGAATCATGTCAAAAGAAGGAAGAGGTTCACATACCTGCGTGGCGATTATCGACAAATAGCAAAATGCTCCAAAGTACTTCAACCTTGATAGCTATTCCATCCTTAGTAGAATCGCTATACTTAGTACTTGACTATAATGGCCATGTCGTCCATTAACCTTTTAACCAGCGTAGAATATTCTAGGTGCAAAGTCACTAAATTCTACGAAAAATCGGACAATGACTTCCTTTGTTTCTACATACTTTGCCACCTTTTCAAGGCGAATTCAATAACCAAACACGCCACATTTAAGGCCCAACAATTCAGCTAACCAAAGGGATTACACGCCTTAATCGGGGCGTGTAAAATTCGCCACAAATTGTCTGAAACTAGTTCCATATTTAAAGTCATTCTTGACTAAACATATCTGACAACACAAAGTCCTTTTCAATTCTTTTTCAATCCAACTTCTTAGGTCTAACATGTTATATTGTCATAAAAAACTTAACAATTATAATTCCTTCCTTATATAACATGTGACGATTAAACTAATAATCCAATTGAATTGAAATCTCAAGGCTAAACATACTAGTTTTCGGATTAGGGTTCCAATATCCATAACACTTATCAACTTCATAAAATATATATCTCATACTTGCTAATATCCATAGCTACAACAATAAGTAATCTTAATTACTAAAACGACAAAAATTATACCTTTACAAGCCCTTAAAATTTCCAAGATTCAAAGTCGCTCCTTAGCAATTCTTAGCTCCCTTCCTTTACGCTCCAATCCGCTATTTGAAGCCTTTAGAAGATCACAACCAACTTCTCTTCCATTTCCAAACAAAACCTATGAAAATGCCTTAGGTTTTCGCCTTGCGACTAATGTGAAAACGCCGTTTTTCTGAAATCTTTCTATTGAGATATCCTTACAATACCCTTAGGGACCTTGGATTAAAGTCTTGTGAATAAAGAACCAAAATTGCAAAATTTTGTCTTCCAAAAGTCCACAAAGCCGAGAGCAACATTGTGTGAACAAAACTTTCTCAATTTTTCTCTAAGTGTTGAAGACAAGTCTTGGTACTAGGGTGCTTATATAACACATTGGAGGGTCTTGATTACAACACATGTTAAAATTGGATGAATGGGATCAAGCCAAGTGGCTCTTGACTTAGTCAACAATGTCAAGCTCTACTTGCAAGACTTAGTCTTCTATCATGGTCAATGACCATACTACCCTTGCATAATTTCGTCCAAGAACATGTGGGGGAGGTGCCACATGTCGCCCTCCCATTCGTCCATAAATTTCCGTAACCCTCGTGTGTCACTACCCGTTCCGGGGCCCGTGACTGGTGCCTTACCCGGGCACCCAAGTAGTCATACATCAGAGTAATCAGCGGAACATAAGACAAGACAGGAAACATTATAAAAATAGAAACAGTTTATCTGATGAAAAGTTTGCCTTTCGGCATATATATATAACCCAAGTTTTGCAGTTACATCCCAAATGTACAATAGGACTACAAACCTCTAAAGAAGTAAACCACTATGGCGGGACAGGGCCCCGCCATACCCTGAATATACAAAACTATCTACAATACAGGGAGATCATACCCAAAAGTAGAGCCTCCGGAGAAGATGGAGCTCACGACACGAAGCAAAGATCCTAGGATGTGGATCTAGCACTGCTTGCCACCTGCGGCATGAGCGGCCGAAGGAGGTCGATGCAATTACCAAGTATGTGAAGCGTAAAGTACTTAAATGAAATCATAACACTTTAAAAACCAATTTTACAAATATGCAAGCAACGATATGTAACGCATAGTACCACATCGTAAATAAGAGCAACAATAGGTAAAGCGTAATAGGTCTTTTCTAGGCTGCGAATGATCGAAGCGGGCCACTCGCCCGTATTATCATTGCAAGCCTAATCTGAACTCCGTAGTCCGCATGGCCACTCGCGTAGGCGCGTGAGGTATAACCCCGCGTCGGTAGCTACTCTCGGCGTCATCCTGGACTCGTTGTCGCGCATGGCGCATAGCCGCGTGAGGTATAACCCGCATCGAGGTAGCTACTCCTCGGCATCGTCTTGGACTCGTTGTCGCATAGCCACGTAGACCGCGAGCATAACCCCGCACACTAACACGGAACTCTCAGCTCGTAGCCCTGGACCCGCGTGAGGTATTCTCGAATCATGGTCCCGGACACTTTGAGTCTACCCGCGTGGAGCGACAACCCGGTATCATCTCGAGGTGAGTGATATAGTACTAACATAACACTTATAGTTTAAACAACATAAGCGTAAGTAAAATCGACCTCTTTACACAAAGCGTTACAAGATACTAACACGTAGCATCACGATATGTCTACTCGTCAAAACCATCTTATTATACCTTTGAAATCAATACAAGTCTTTTATAAACACATAAGTAAAGCTGTTCCTTTTTATAAAACTTAAGCCGTTATACTTAACTTCCCGTAAAGCTAGTATAACCCTTAAGCTTCTTGTTTTAAAAACAAATATTCTTCTTCTTTCAAAGCTGTTTTATAATTCTTTTGAAAGACTTTTTAAGATCTTTATTATTAGGGCTTAAGTGCAAGACATTCAGTAAGTATTATTCGGGCTTAAGTCAAAAGACATTCAGTAGTTATTATTCGATTAACACGTATCGTCTAGTACTATATATATATTTTAAAATATCATGCTTTAGGAAGAATCACATACCTTCTCGAAAACCTCTGCCAAGTTGAATATGTGCGTGAGAATCGACTATATGATCAAAATCGTCTATCAGCGTCTAGGTCTTGTATAAAGCTCTAGCGAGAGGGTTCTCGATACATGGGAATTTGGGCGACTTCCTGCAGGTAAGCTATCTGATCTCTGTAAAAAGCAGTCTATGTGAGTGCAGTTCAATTATTCTTCTTTTATACCCTTCTTGTGATAACAGTTCAATTCTATACGTAATATTCTTCTAAGTATTTATACTTATTCTTATACTTCTACGGTATGTATTCTCTAATTACAAAGAAGGATAAGTTTATTTACCTCGATAAGCCCAAAAATTATCCAAGTTAAGCGTCGCTCACGAGCAGGTTTGGCTCCTAATTTGTATGCGCTCAGATAGCTCGAGAACCCTTAGAAGTTCTTCACAACTTCTACTAAGTACAAAGGGATTTGGGCTAGGGTATTTTGGGCATTATAACAATACTAGAAGGCAACTTTTCTACCAAGGGAGGGGTAGGTTTAGGCTAGGCTAGGGGTTGCCTCGGCGAGCTTCAAAGGGGAGGGGAAGTGTTTGGAAGAAAGGCTCGAGGAGAGGAGGATTTTCAAGACTTGGAGAAGATTTGTGGATGAAGAACTCTTCATCTCGAGAGGGTATTTATAGGTCAAGGGATGGCGAACCAATGGCCAAGATTATGCAGTGCAAGGCAAGTGTAAGGTCAAGATTTATCCAAGTGCCCTTATCCATCTACTACACAAAATATCCTACCAACTACTTGACAAAATAGGCCATCAATTCGTCCTAATGCCCCAGCGTCCACCGATTGGAGGTGACAAGTGTAAGCCTCCCGTTGGTCCAAAATGTTTCGTGTTATACCGTATTTCCAGGTATGCGTGGGGCGTGCGTAGAAAAGTTGAAGCTTAAAGTATGTAAGGGCGAATTTCACTTTGTGCACAACACTTTGATTTGAGTCGTTTTTAGGCGAAGCGTTTCACAACTCGCGTAGGATAAATTACGGCTATGTCATTTCTAATTTTTGCAGATTTTTAGAGGCGAAACATTTTGGACCAGCGAGAGGGCGACACTTGTCACCCTCTCATTGGGGACGTTAGCGATAACAGTGGGCGATTGGTTGCCTATTTTGTCAAGGAGTTGGTAGGATATTTTTGTGTAGTAGATAGAATGGACGCTTGCCTAAATCCTCACCCTACACTTGCCTTGCACTTGGCATCATCTTGGCCGTTGGTTGGCCAATGCTTGACCTATAAATACCCTCTTTAGATGAAGAGTTCTTCGTCCACATTTCACTTTCCAAGTCTTGAAAATCCCTCCCTTTCTTGTTGTGTTTTCGTCAGCACCTCCCCTGCCTTAGTGGCTTGGCGAGAGCCCCCTCTAAAGCAAGCCCTAGTGAAACACTACCCCATCCCTTGGTAGAAATGTTGTCTTCAGTATTGTTATAATGCCCAAATACCCTAGCCCAAATCCCATATAGTATTTAAGTAGAAGTGGTGTAGAACTTCTAAGGGTTCTTGGGGCTATCGGGCGATGCATTTAGGAGCTAAACCTGCTTCGGGATCGGCGTTTATACTTGGAAAATATTGGGCTTATCGAGAGTAAATAACCTTATCCTCCCTTTGTAATTAGAATTTACATCTTGTAGAAGTATAGGAATAAGTATTAAATACTTAGAAGGATATTCTGAATAGAATGGTATTATCACCGTAGAAGGGTATAAAGAAGAATAATTGAGCTGTACTCACATAGACTATATTACGATGGTATAGTTTAGGGTAGGAAGTGCTGCCCAAATGTCCATATAATGGCGAACCCTGCGCAGAGATTTATGCAGATGCAGGCGTTGATAGGCGTGTTTGGTATTATGGGTCGATTCTGCCTTGCGACATATTCGACTTGGCGGTGGATTTCGCGAAGGTATGTGATTCTCCTATACTCTTGAGCATGAATATATATATAGTGCGGTGGCGTGCGTGTGGCAATGTCTTTTGACTTAAGCACGAATAATAAGAATCTTGAAGTATTTTAAAAGTATATATATATAGTGCGGTGAGCGTCGTGTGTTAATGAGCGTAGTTATCACGCGATGTCTTTTGACTTAAGCTGAATAATAAGAACCTTGAAGTATTTCAAAAGAATTAAAAGCTTTTTGAAAGAAGAGTAACGCTTGGTTTTAAAAGCTTAAGAGTTATACTAGCTTTATGGGAAGTTAGGTATAACGGCAGAGAGATAAAGCGAATGATTTATTGATTTTAGAAGTTAGGAGACTTGATCTTAAAGATAAGAGACTTGACTTAATTAAATTAATATGAATTTTGTGTGAAACCTCGTTAAGTGAGTAATGAGTACTTGGTTTTAAAAGGAATAATGTTTCTTGATTTGAAATCGGAATGAGTATCGACAAACCATGCGGTGTTAATAAAGGGAAATGTATTTACTAATAAGATATTATTAACAGTAGAAACCTCCATCTGCATAGGAGCTAAGATAAGACAAAATGATATTTCCTAGATCATGGCTGCTTTAATCAGATTGATATAAATAAGAATAACCTACTCACATATAAGGCATATGTTTCTCAAATCTTTTTAAAGAAGAATTACATCATTAAGTGATTAAACTATGAACTACGGAACCTTTCAAAAATGAGAAGCTTGAGCATCTAAAATTAGGCAAACCTGAACGTTTAGAAAAGAATGTTGTTACTTGATTTATAAAAGGAAAGTATTACGGTTTACTTAAAAATATTAGTCACTCTATTACTACGAATTGTCGGGTGACCTTTATAAAAGAAATGGACCTCTTAAAGCATTAATGTACGTGGTAATTTGAAGATAGAACTTGGTTTTGTTATCATAATCATTAATGTACCTTGTGTGGTTAGCTTGTCTATGTTTTGCTGGTAATAGCCTTGTGATACTTTCCTGCTGTTTTGATAAGTACTCATGTTATGATACTACGTGTGTTAGTGTCTTGTGATGTTATTCTTGTTGTTACGTTGTTAAGCGTTAAGCTTATATCTTGTTATTATATCACATACCACCTTGACTTATTATACAGGGCTTGCCACCGCGATGCGAGTCTTTCGGCCTATGCGGTCTGTATGACTATGCGGGCAGCGGTATGCTCGAGATTGATCATTTGGTGTATTAGCACGATCACGAGGATGCCTATGCGGTCTGGATGACTATGCGGTCTTTTGAGGCTATGCGGGCTGCGGAAGTCGGCGATGCAGGGGTTGGCTGCCCCGTCACGAGAATACCTCATGCGGGTCTATGTGTGACCTATGCGGACTGCGGGAGTCGAGGCTAGGCATGCATAATGATACTATGGGCGATTGGCCTTGCTTGATCATTCGCGGCCTAGGAAAGACACATTCTGATTTACATTATTGCTCTTGTTTGTGATGTGGCACTATGTGCAAATTGAACTAATTGTATTTGCAAATGTTTTAAATACTTTGATTTCATTTAAAGTACTTTCTGATTTCACATACTTGGTACTGTTATCTTGACCTCCTTGAGCTGCGTTAAATGTCGCGGTAGAAGTACTCCTGTTGATCCGTTCTTAGGATCACCGTTTATTGGAAAAGCTCCGTTTCTCGGAGGCTTAGCATTTAGTATGGTCCACAATGTCGTTGTAGATATTTGCATTCGGGGTATGGCGGACTGTCCGCCATTGTTGTTTTAAACTCTTAGAGGTCTGTAGACTGTTGTAAGGTTGGGATATAGCTATTCATTTTGGGGTATTTATATACATATATCAGAAAGGCAACTTTTTCCCAGCTGTGTCTTATTTATCTGTTTCATATCTTGGTTGTTTTATATTCTGATTTCTCGATGTATGACTACTTGGGTGCGGGTAAGGCACGATCCACGTGCCGAGCAGTCGTGACAAAAGTGGTATCGAGCGATAAATCCTCGGAAAGTGTCTCTGACCGTATCTAGTAAGTCTTGATTATCGGTGTGTTGTGCACCACACAATAATCGAGGAGGCTATAGGATATTTAGGATTGGTTTCCATTCTTCTCACTCTGAGATCGTGCTTTAGAGTGTGTTATAAGTTGGACCCTCTAACGTATTCCTTTCCTTTACGGTGATGCCTCGCGCCGAGCGACTCGGGCCCGGAAGAGCGAAGCGTAGGAGGCTGCGAGTGGAGTTGAGAGAGTTAGAAGGGCACAGCCCAATCATCACTTTGGGGTGATGTTTCATGCGAGAGTTACGAGGCGTCGCCGGCAGCCGAGTTTGCGCAATGGCGGCGATTCTCTGCGGCCGTGACATCTGGACGCTTGATTCCACGGCTTGGAAGCGAAAATATGGATTGGAAGGAGCGACCACATTACTAGCAAGAGATTTGGCGGCGAGAGTATGTTATGTACCGGTATACCAGATATTGATGATTATCTAAAGAAGGGTTGAAAAGTAGCTCTTGATCGAGAATGGCCGGGCTTGCGTTCGAGATTATGTGCGTGGTGAGAGAGGTAGAATCGGCAGATTAACGAAGATCGGAAGAGGCCCGATTGGCGGGATCGTTTGGTAACTCGAGGCGAACCGCCTCGGCAGGTTAGACATGCGCCTCGCCCGATCTGATGTCCCGCGAGGTTGATTTTCCTCAGTGTTCACGATGTGGCAGGCGTCATCCCGGGGGATGTCGTCTTTTTTACTGGTGCTTGTTTTACTTGCGGCCATCAGGGCCATGTGGCGAAAGAATGTGCAAGAAGGAGGACTCAGCCTACTAGATCAGTTGCGGATTCAGAGGTGCGGAGAGGAAGGGGTGTTAGCCAGAGGAGGCCACCCCGCCGGTGTGGCCATTGTGGTCGATGTCATTTTGGGAGTGTCGTGCGGCGACTTGTTATGTTTGCGGCGGCGGGGCCATTTTGCGAGAAATTGTCAACGAGTTGGCGGGGATGTAGAACTCGCCTTGAGGATCGGTGGATAGTTCATCACGCTTCCCGGTATCGCCCGAGGGATTGATTAAACGACCTGGGAAGTGCGGCGTAGATCTGGTATATCCTTAACCCTTTAGAGATTTATATATTTAGTAAGATGCGAATATCTTCAGTATTATTTTCGGATAGCATTGTATTAATTGTGATTAGAAATCATGGTTAGTTAACCGGGAAAGATTGGGGGATAGAAAAAGTGTGAGCCTTAGAATATTATACGTAGAGACCTTAGAGGCGAGGCCGTCTTTGGTAAAGAATTATTTCATGTTTGACCACTTGCTCGAAGTGCATAGTTTACATGAGATATATTTGTGGGATAATTCACGAGTAGTGAGAAATGAAAGAGGTAGTTGAGCTAAGAAGACCGCGGGGTTTTCGTAGCGTGATTAGTGAGATTGTTCGGATCGGGAGCTAGTGTTTCGGCGTTGGGTCGGGTTGAGGCCATGTGGCGGAGTCGACCCGCGGCTGTTTGGTGGTGGGTCGGTTGTGGTGGTCCGGCTTTGTGTTAGGGTCCGAGGGTGTTAGCCCCAAGTTTAGTTAACCATCGCGAATTCGTGGATCGTTCGACCAATAGTCGGCGATGAGGTCGGCCGTCTTATCTTTTAGTCAAGCGGTGTACTCGGTAGTAAGTTGCGAGATGATTATTTCGGGAAGGTTGTAAGGCTGCAGGTGCCTACCTTCACCTTATGGTGGCGATGGAGTCAAGTTCTGGTGTTTCTTTTACGGAAGAGTTACGAGCAAGGTTAGGAACTTCGAGTGAATCTCGGTGTCGCGTTCACCTCGGGCGATGTTTGGATTTGGGGTATTGTCACGACCGAACGTGCCGTGTTGGTGCCTTACCCAGGCACCCTAGTGATACAACATCGAGAAAACCAGCGGAAATAAAAACTTTAAACATATAAATAGACATGGATCAAGATGAAAGAAAGCAGGCGACCAGCGGTTGCCTTTACGATATATATATATAACATTTGACCTACAATTCTTACAACCACCGAAACAATTCTCTGAACTCTGAGATTTTACAACAACTATGGCGGACGGGGCCGCCATACCCACGAATGTACAAGAACCTAGACTCGGGGGTAACATGCAAAAGATAAGCCTCGAAGGCGGAGCTTCCAACCTTTGAAATGTGATCTAGCGAGGATCGGCGAACGATGTACTTACCTGCGGCATGAGCGGCCGAAGAGTCGATAACGGTACCAAGTATGTGGCGTAAAAATCGTAAATGAAATCATAATCTATATAAGCGGGAGACATGTATGATAACCAAACTACGATTCACGACATAAGCGATGTCGGAGTCGGGACTCGCGCCTCAAAGTCATCCGCCGTGCGTGGAACTCCTTCCTCATGGCCGGTCTAGGTACAAATCATGTGATCGTATAACGTGTCTCGGCCCGTCATGGACCCGATGTAAGCGTGTGGAATACATTCCGGTTCGTTTCATGAACTTCGGTAGTCGGATAGAATACATTCGGTCCGTCCAGGTGGATGCGGTAGTCGAGTGAAATACATTCGGTTCATCCGAACCACGGTGGTCGAAGTGAAATACATTCGGTTCATCCCATGAACACGGTAGTCGAGTGAAATACATTCCGGTTCATCCCATGAACACGGTAGTCAGTGAAATACATTGATGAAATACATTCGGTTCGTCCCATGAACACGGTAGTCGAGTGAAATACATTCCTTGCACAACAAGTCTATCACCGCAAACATAGGAAAGTTACACACAACTTAAAGTACTTTCATTTTATGACAAAGTCGGGTTTTAACCCTAAAGTACTACGTCGTTAAATTCCTTTTAAGAGATCCATACCTTTTATAAAAGTCACCAGATACGTAGTATAAAAAATGGGTGACTTATATCTTTAAGTAAACCAAAACAACTTTCATACTTTCCTTTTAAAACCAAGTTAAAGCAATACCATGCCTTCTTTTGACAAAACACTTCTCTTTTAAAAAGTCAAGTTACCACATTTAAACGATGATAAAACCACTTCTTTTGTTTTCATAAAGTCGTTATAACTAACTTCCCGTAAATTTGTTATAACAACTTTATGTTTTAAACAATTAAGACAAAAGAATGCCTCCTTTTTCTAGAGTTCGGTTTGCTAATTTCAATCACTCAAGTCTCTTTATTTTAGAAAAGTTTCATACTTCAATGTCTTAATCTCTTTTAAAGCAATTGAGTAACATATGCTATAAGCGATAGGTTATTCTTGTTCATAAATCTTATTAAGCGACCATGATCTAGGAAATATAATATCATTTTGTCTCATCTTAGCCTATGCGGATGGAGGTTTCTCTGGTTTTAATAATACTTCATTATTGATACATTTTCCTTTATTAGCAGCTGCGATGGTTTGTCGATACATTCGATTTCGAAATCGGTAAACATTATTCCTTTTAAAAACCACGTACTCATTACTCACGAATGAGGTTTCACACAAAACTCATATTAATTCATTTAAGTTAAGTCTCTTATCTTATAAGATCAAGTCTCTTAACTTCTAAAATCGATAAACCATTTTCTTTACCTCTCTTAGCGTTATACCTAACTCATCATAAAGCTAGTATAACTCTTTTAAAACCTTTAAAACCAAGTGTTACTCTTCTTTCAAAAATGGTTTCTTAACTCTTGTGACTTACTTGAAGTTTCTTATTATTGAGCTTAAGTCAAAGACATTGCCGTACAACTACGTTCGATTAGCACTGCGTCGTCTAGTACTATATATTATTCGGGCTTAAGTCAAAATACATTGCAGTACTATATATATCTTCCTTTAGATATCATGCTCGAGTATAGGAAGAATCGCATACCGCGGCGATTATCGACTATAAGCAAAGCGCTCATTTCGCTATAACGGCTAGCATTGCCGCTTCCAGTAGTTCATGCTGCTCGCGAACATTCAACGATAAGGTTAACGATCTACGTAAATACGATCCTATGTAAATCTGATTTAAATCTTCTATTCTAATATTCTTACGATGTGATTTGATTGAAGTCTATTACGTAATATCCTTACATTACGATTCAATTCTCTTATGAATCTTATATTCATTTACATACAACTACGATATGTAATTCCCAATTACAATAGAAGAATGAGTATTTACCTCGATGAGCCCAAAATTATCCAAGTTTAACGTCGATCACGAGCACGTTAAGCTCTGCTCAGTGCTCGACCAGCTCCAAACAACCCTTAGAAGTTCTCGCAGCTTACTTAACACTTCAACCGACTATGAAGGTTTTCCTTAGGGTTTCGTTTAGTGGCTAAAGGAAGTATAATAGTATTTTAGGCTTTTGTATAAGTGTAACCTTGGGAATACTACAAGGTATTTGGGCGAGTATTTGGACATTATAGCAATACAAGGAGAGTATTTCTATACCTGACAAAAGGGTATTATCTGAAAACAACTAGGCTAGGGGTACCCCTCGGCTAGGAGCACCACGTAGGGGGGAGGCTCTCGACGAGGCTTCAGAGGGGAGGGTGATTTGGATGAGGCTTTGAGAGGAGGAGTATTTTGAGACTTAGAAAGATTGCTCGAGTTTTGGATGAAGAAAGTCTTGACTTAGAGGGTATTTATAGGTCAAGCAAAGGCCAACAATGGCGAAGATCCGTCAGTGTAAGGCAAGTGTGGGCTAGATTTCAACCATGTGGACCTTATCCGTCTACCACTTTGACTTGCACAAATATCTACCTAACGAGGCACAAAAGCGTGCCACTTGCCGTCGACTTGCTTCGATGTGAGGGTGACACATGTTACCCTCCGTTAGTCCAAAATGTTTCGTCTCTCGAAAAATCCATAAAAATAATAAATGACATAGCGGAATTTTCCCTTCGCATGTCTTGTAAAGCGTTTCGAAAAAGCGACTCTTTGGCACTTGTGTACAATTTTGAAACTTACCAAATCTATAAGGCTCAAATTTTATCGTCGCCCTGGCGTCGTACTGGAAATCGGGGTATAACATTCTCCTCGCCCGAAACATTCGTCGAATGTTCCTTCTCAGGCAGAACCAGCGATGAAGTTCTTCTTAACAAGTTGCGATGCCACGCGCAGTCACCAAAATAACCAGCGTTCTCTTCGCTTCCTTACTGTCGTGCCGCTTCCGAACACTTGAACTCTTCTAGTATCGGACCACGCCGATCATCGCTTGTTCTCAAAATTTTGGATCACCACCTCGAACTTGGTCATCTTACTAGCCTTAATCTTCGCTTAAGGCCATTCGCCTTCACGAACCGATTCTGGTCGAGCGCGTCCACGAACTCATCGATGGTCATCTAAACTTGGGCTGCACCCTCGTGACCCTGGCGCTGACGCGACCGCTGATGACCCAGCGCCGAAGCAGCGCGGGTTGGCCCGCGACATAGCCCCAACCCGGCCAACAACGCGTGAAGCTCTTGTTCCCGTCCGGAACAATCTTACCTATCTGGTCGTAAAGCTACCACTTCCATTTCACACTACCGGACTTATTACACAATACATTTATCACGACCGAACCGGGCCCGTGGTAGTGCCTACCGGGCACCTGGTGATCTGGCATCAGTGTCAGTGAACATAAAACACATACATGAAACCAATGAAGTAGCAAACGATGTCGAGGAAAACTTGTCTTTCGGCATATATATAAATAACAATTCTTACAAAAGAAACAGTTTAATCCTTTTTACAAACCACCTTACAACGATTACTCTGACCACAGAAATGATCTGACAACAATGGCGGGACGGGGCCCGCCATACCACGAATGTAAAGACCTCAGCGGCGGACTATGCGAATAAGCCTCGGAAGCGGAGCTTTCCCAATGATTGTGACCACTAGGCGAGGATCAACGGCGGTGTACGCTACTGCGGCGTGAGCGGCCCAGAAGGAGAGTCGATCTGGCAATTACAGTATGTGGCGAAAATCACGTAAATGAAATCATAGTAGTCTATACAGCGGAGGCATGTATGATAGCAAACTCTGATTTACAATAATTAAGCGATCATGTCAGTCGGGGACTCGCCTCCAGTCATCACTCAAACATAACAATGGGTCTACGCCGCGACGTCAATCGTGCGTGGAACACGATTCTCAACTGCCGTGATCTATGATATGAAAGCACCAGGAACACACGTGAACACGGGTCCCACGTGTTATAATAAAGCCTTGCGTCACGGGTGAAATCTGAAAGGCATGGCCATTACTAAAGCCCGATGCAACAGGTCATAAAGCGTATCATGAGATCTGTCTGCCGTCACGTGATCAAAGCGGCCACTCGCGCGATATCTAATGTCTTGGCGTCTAGCCACTGGAACTCCCGCGGCTCGCGTAGACCAATCATGGGCCGTGAGGTATAACCCCGCGTCGGTAGCTACTCCCGGCGTCGCTGGACTCGCGATCCGCGTAGCCCGCGTAAACCGCGTACCCGTAAAGGGCCGTACTAACACGGAACTCTCGTAGCTCGCATAGGCCCACGAGACCGCGTGAGGTATCCTCGAATCATAGGTCCTGGACCTTTGAGTTTACCGCGTCGGAGGGCAACCTCAGGAAACAAGTCGAGTGAGTGGTATAATACCAGCATATCGGTGATAGTGAAACAATTTAAGCCAATCGAGGAAACCCGCACTACAAACATCACGAATACTAACACACGTAGCGTCCTGGCATGTTTGCCAACAAATCAACAAAAGTATTACAAGGCTATCCATGACCCAACACGATCAAGTTATACACAGGCACTTTCTTATATGATTAACAAGATCGGGTTTTTATCCTCAAAGTACTTCATACATTAACACTTTTAAAAGATCGTTACTTTACAAAGTCACCTGATACGTAGTATATGAAAATAGAGTGATTATCTTTTTAAGTAAACCAAAATACTTACCTTTGTAAAATCGAAGTAACAACGTTATTTTCCAAGCGTCGAGTTTGCCTAATTTCAAATGTTAGTTTCTTATTTTAGAAAGGTTTAAGTAGTTCATAGCTTTATTCGTTTAAGAATATAATTCTCTTTTAAACCATCCCCAGAAACATAAGCCTTATATGTGGTAGGATATTCTTGTTTATAACAATCTTATTCAAGCGACCGTGATGCAAAATATCATTTTGTCTCATGCTTAGCTTATGCGGATGGAAGTTTCTCTGGTTTATTAATGCTTCATTAATCAAAACATTTCCCTTTAATGTAATGCTGCGATGGTTTGGTCGATACACATTCGATTTCGAAATCGGTAAACATTATCACTTTTAAAAATCAAGTACTCGTTACTTCATGAATGAGGTTTCACATGAAATTCATATAATTTATTTAAGTTAAGTCTCTTGCTCTTTACGAGATCAAGTCTCTTAACTACAAAATAAATAAATCATTACGTTTATCTCTCTTAGTAGTTATACTAACTTCTCATAAAGCTAGTATAACTCTTGGCTTTTAAAACCAAGTATTACTCTTCTTTTAAAGCAGTTCTTAATTATAGTGAACTCTTGAGATTATTATTAGGGCTTAAGTCAAAGACATTGCCGTACAACTACGTTCAATTAACAGCGTCGTCTGCCGTACTACATAGTTATACACGTATCATGCTAGAAGAGATAGGAAGAGGTTCGCGTACCTCGCGGCGATTATCGACTATTAACAAATCGCTCGCGGCTATAACCTTGCACGGTCGCATCTCAGTAGCGCGTGCTGCTGGCGGAACATTCGACCTATCCCGGGTTACCGAAGTCTATCGAAGTCTGACTACTCGGTAGAATAAATCTAGATACAGATCCTACGGGAAATTGGGCGTACTTCCCTGCGAAGTCAAACTACGCAAATCTCTTTGTCTGATCTGCGTAATTACGATTCGATTCTAAATCTTTAAATTGAGGCTTAAGTCGAGGACATTGCCGCAAAGCTATGTTTAGTTACATATATAGTATCACTTAACTATATATTCCTCCAGCATGTAATTTCCAATTCTGATAGGGGACAAGATATTTACCTCGATAAGCCCGTAATTATCCAGTATAATGTCGATTCTGGGCAGCGTTTAGCTCGACTCGTGCGCTCGACCCGGCTCCAAACCACCCGTAGAAGTTCTAACCAACCACATAATCTCGACTAAGCTATGGAGATTTTCCTTAGGGTTCTGTTTTTGTGTGACGGAAAGTATAATAGTATTATGGGGCTTTCGTATAGGTATAACAGAATACTACAAGGTATACGGCTAAGGCAATTGGGTATAGTACGATACTTTTGAGAGTATTTCTACGAGGAGGGGGTATTATCACGAAAACAACTAGGCTAGGGGGTACCCCGGCTAGCACCATGAGGAGGGTGTATGCCACCGACCCCACCAGGGGTACTCGACGAGGGGGAGAGGGCTCTCGGCGAACTCGACCACAAAGGGGAGGAGGAGGATTTTAACACTTAGAAATATTTAGGAATGGATGAACAAGTCTTCCGAGGGGGTATTTATAGGACAAGCCAAGGCTGACCGATGGCCAAGATGCGTACCAAGTCGCATGCAAGTGGAGGGCGAATCTTGCCGAGTGCACCTAACCAGCTAACACGCAAAATATCCTACCAACCCGACCCTGATGGCCACACTTTCGGCCACCTTTGGCTCCACTGATGAGAGGGTGCCAAGTGGCCCTGCTTGTTGATCAACACGTTCGTCTCTCGGAAAAATCTGCAAAATTAAAAATGACATGGCGGAATTTTCCTACGAAGGTAATGGAAAGCGTTTAAATCAACGACTCAGGTGTTGTGCGCAAAGAAAAATTCGGCCAAGCAATCTTCAAGTTCAAATTTTCTCGTGCGTCCGTACGTGCATACTCACGAAAATACGGGTATAACATTCTCCTCCTGAAACGTTCGTCGAATGTTCGCCCACAAATCTCAAAGCGAGCGCTAGTATGAGTCTTCACTACTACACTTACGAAACAATCACGCCACGGTTGCCACGAAACACGCGTAAATACTTACGTCGAAGTCACGAGGAAGCGCCTCTAACATCGCCTGAATACCTCTCCAGGGTCAAAATATACTTTATGCTGCGATACCACTTTTGTCACTTTGCCGAGGCGTTAACCTTCTCGGCGACCCGACAAATGAGTGCCAGGCTTTGCGATCCACGAGGCATGCCTACGGCCTTCCGGGGATGTGCCATCTGAGAGCACGGTTAGATGCATTCCGTGGTAGAGGCTCGCCTCTTTATCGCTCAGCTCAGAACAACAATCACGAAAGCCGGACGTCTTGCCTCACTAAGTCGGACGGCAATTGCTATTTATATAAGCGACTGGCCTATTCTTCACGTGAACTCAAAAGGCCCAAGTAACTCGGGCTAAGTTCCTTACATTTAAAACTTCGTCACATAAGGGTGGTACTTTCAGAAGGCCGGCCGTCGACTGAACTCTGGCGTGCGTCGCGGATTATCGCCACGATTCTGCGGTGCGAACTTACTGGACAAGCTTTTTTATCCACGATCTGGCTGGAACAAGCTGAACCAACTATCTGAACGCACAACGTCAGAACCAATCGGCCGAAGACTTACACTTCCGCCTCTGAGGCTTCGTGGCGAAATCGAACAACTTTGAAATGGTAGCAGCGCTCCTCCATAGGAGACAACGATCCTCGCGCTACCCACGAAATCCAAACAACGCGAGGCGAATGCGGTCGAGTCTACTGAGTTCCTAACCTGCTGGTAAAACCTGCAGAAAAAGCGATCGTAACACAGGCTCGTATGCGTCGTAAGGTGAAGGTAGGCACCCGTGCGACCTTACAGCCTTCAGATATAACGTCTCGCGTAACCGCCTGCGAGTAAGCGGTGCTTGTGCCAAGAACACGATTAGCTGCCCGTCGGCCGGTGCGGTGGGCAACGTCCCGCGAACTAAAAATGCGTTTGACGGCTTGGGCCTAACACCCTCGCGACCCTACCTGGCGGGACCACCACAAGCCCGACCCCGCCCCGACTTTGCGCGGGTTGACCATGGCGCGTGGCCTCGGCCCGGCCCGGAACCGCGCGATACAGGCTCCCGATCGGAATAATCTCGCTAATCACGTTACGAAAACCTAGCGGTCTTCTTGCTCGACTACCTTTTTCATCCCGCTCTCGGGGACTTATCCCACGACCATAGCTCGCGTGCTTATGCACTCCTATAAGTCAAGCATGCATCGTCTTTTACTCGAGATGGCGCCTGCCTCTAAGTTCTGCTATAAAGCTCACAAGGCTCGCGCTTTCTATCCCCAAAATCTTACTCGGTTAAACAAGCGTGATTTCTAATCACAGCTAACTGCCTTTCTTCGAACATAGCCTTAAGGTATACTCGCTTATCGCATAAACAAAACTACAGGGTTAAAGATATGCTGCATCTCTGCTTCGCTCCACAGTCGTTCTAATCAAACTTTGCCGTAGAGATGCTAGCTAAGGAAGGTGACGAACTACCCGCGATCTGAAGGCTAAGTCACTCCTCTAGGACACTCTTTCGACAGCACACAGCGGTCATGATGCAACAAGTACCCGACTAAAAGCGACATTCCCGGATGGCGTCACATCCTTGTGTGAACCGGAAGCCACAGGTTGACCGACTCCTGCATGCCACGAGCCTGAACCTGCGGAGGACCTCTGCACTGTTTGGTGGGCGTCGTAATCTAATCTCTTTGGTGAGGTGACTGCGCCTCGAAAGTTACCAAAGGACATTCTTTGCTCACGGCCTGCTTACTGGCATCGCTTTGTTAACGCGTCGATCTCTACGTTTCGGCTGCTGCGTAAGCGTACGAGCCATGCTCGAAACTAGCGAAGAATTACTCTGCCTGACCTCTCTTGGTAGTCGTCAAGACTCGCGGTACATCGGTATACTCTGGTAGCCAAATCCATGGCCCAGTAATGCGAGGTCTCTTGCGATCTAAGTTCTCTTGTTCGATCGTGGGCGAAGGTTGAATATCATGGCGCGATGGAAGCCGCCCCGTGCTAAACTTTCTTTGGGGCTAGTGACATCGCGAAATCCCGAATGAAGCACTACCTAGGTAATGATTGGGCTGTGCCTCATGACCCTGAACTCTGCTTGCGGCTCACCAGTGCGCCTCTGGACACGGGTTGCCTGCGCGGGCATAGCGATAAGGGAAAGAATTTAGTCGAGAGGTCGACTTACAACACTCTACAGGCGCGATCTACGAGTGAAGAATGAAACCAATCCTAAATATCCTATAGCCTCACGATTATTGGCGTGGTGCCGCGGTAGCGATAATCAGACTCCTCTGATACGGTCTATAGACACTTTCAGATGATTAAGCGCTTTGATACCACTTTTGTCGCGACCGAACCGGGCGTGGAGTGCCTACCGGGCACCCTGGTGATACAACATCCAGTGTCGGTGAACATAAACACAACATGAAACGATGAAGTATGAAACGATGTCCCGAGAAAACTTGCCTTTCGGCATATATATAAATAACAATTCTTACAAAAGAATAGTTTAATCCTTTTACAAACCACGCTTGTACGATTACTACAGGACCTCTGAAGTAATCACGACAATAATGGCGGACGGGCCCCGCCGTACCACGAATGTAAATACCTCTGACGGCGGACTATGCGAATAAGCCTCGGAAGCGGAGCTTTCCCAATGCTGACTGTGACCCTAAGGCGAGGATCAGCGGTGGTGTACCTTTACTGCGGCATGAGCGCGCCCGGAAGTCGCTGCCAGTGCAGTATGTGGCGAAAATCGTAAATGAAATCATAGTAGTCTATACAAAGCGGGAGACATGTATGATAACGAACTACGATTTCTGACAATAATTAGCGATCATGTCAAGTCGGGGACTCGCGCCTGATCGTCACTCCAAGCATAACAATGGGTCTCACGTCCTGACGTCGATCGTGCGTGGAACCACGTTCCTCAGCGCTGGCGATCATGATATGAAAGCGCGAGAACACGCATGAACACGAGTCCTTTGTGTTATAATAAAACCGTCACGGGTGAAATGCGAAGGCATGGCGAAATACTAAAGCCCCCGATTAACAAGTCATAAAGCGTGTCATGAGATCTGTCTAGGCCGTCACATGATCAAAGTGACATTTCGCCATGATGCATCTAATGTCGCGTCTAGCCACAGAACTCCCGTGACTCGCGCCAGGCCAATCGTAGGCCGCGTGAGTATAACCCGCGTCGGTAGCTACTCCGGCGTCACTTTGGACTCGCGATCGCGTGGCGCGTAAGCCGCGTGCCCGTAAGGGCGCGTACTAACACGGAACTCGTAGCTCGCGTAGGCCACGAGACCGCGTGGTATCCTCGAATCATAGGTCCCACGGACCGCTGAGTTTACCGCGTGGAGGCGAGCAACCTCGGAAACAAGTCAAGGTGAGTGGTATAATACCCGACATATCGGTGATAGTGAAACAATTTAAAGCGCGATCGAAGGAAACCCTTTTCAAACATCACGAATCTAACACCGTAGCGTCTGGCGTGTTTGTAACAAATCAAGAAGTATTACAAGGCTATCACGACCCGAGCCTGATCAAGTTATACACACGGCGCACTTTCTACTATATGATTAACGAGATCGGGTTTTATCCTCAAAGTACTTCGTACATTAACCACTTTTATAAGATCGTTACTTTCTGAAAGTCACACGATACGTAGTATATGAAAATAGGTGATTATCTTTTAAGTAAACAAAATACTTACCTTTGTAAAATCAAGTATGAGCATTATTTTCCAAGCGTCGAGTTTCTAATTTCAAATGTTCAGTTTCTTATTTTAGAAAGGTTTAAGTAGTCCATAGCCTTATTCATTTAAGAATATAATTCTCTTTTAAACCATCTGAAACATAAGCCTTATATGTGAGTAGGATATTCTTGTTTATAACAATCTTATTCTGACCGTGATCACAGGAAATATCATTTTGTCTCATGCTTGGCACATGCGGATGGAAGTTTCTCTTAGTTTTATTAATACTTCATTAATCAAAACATTTCTTTAATGCTTATTGCGATGGTTTGTCGATACGTTCGATTTCGAAATCAAAAACATTATCACTTTTAAAAATCAAGTACTCATTACTACATGAATGAGGTTTCCACAAAATTCATATAATTTATTTAAGTTAAGTCTCTTTATCTTACAAGATCAAGTCTCTTAACTTCTAAAATAAATAAATCATTCGTTTATCTCTCTTAAGTAGTTATACATAACTTCCCGTAAAGCTAGTATAACTCTTGGCTTTTAAAACCAAGTATTACTCTTCTTTTAAGCGATTCTTAATTCTTGAACTACTTGAGATTATTATTATTCGGGCTTAAGTCAAAGACATTGTACAACTACGTTGATTAACAAACGTCGTCTGCCGTACTACATAGTTATACACGTATCATGCTAGAAGAGATAGGAAGAGGTTCACGTACCTCGCGGCGATTATCGACTATTAGCAAATCGCTCCATGGCATAAGCTGCTTTGGTCCACATACTCAGTAACCGCACGTGCTCGCGGAACGTTCGACTATCGGGTTACCACGGAAGTCTATCAAAGTCTAGACTACCGGTAGAATAAATCTGAATCGAGATCCTACGGAAAATTGGGCCGCCCTTGCAGTCAAACTACGAAGTGCTTTAATCTGATCCTGCGTAATTCAGATTCGGTTCTCATCTTTAAATTAGGGCTTAAGTCGAGGACGTTGCCACAAAACTATGTTTAGTTCTATATATAGTATACTTGACTATATATTCCTGACGTGTAATTTCGATTAAAATAGGGGACAAGATATTTACCTCGATAAGCCCATAATTATCCAAGTATAATGTCGATTCACAGGCAGCGTTTAGCTCGACTCCGTGCGCTCGACCGGCTCCAAACCACGTAGAAGTTCTAACCAAACCTGCATAATACTCAACTAAGCTATGGAAATTTTCCTTAGGGTTTCGGTTTGTGGTTGTGGAAAGTATAATAGTATTATGGGGCTTTTCGTATAGGTATAACCTTAGAATACTACAAGTTATACGGCTAAGGCAATTGGGTATAATAACAATACTTGAGAGTATTTCTACGAAGAGAGGTATTATCACGAAAACAACTAGGCTAGGGGTACCCACGCTAACACCACAAGGAGGAGGGTGTATGCCTCGGCCTACCCCACTAGGGGGTACTCTGCCACGGGGGGAGAGGGGCTCAGCGAACTCGACACAAAGGGAGGAGGAGGATTTTAACACTTAGAAATATTTAGGAATGGATGAACAAGTCTTCCAGGGGTATTTATAGGACAAGCCAAGGCTGACCAATGGCGAAGATCATGCAAGTGCATAGCAAGTGTAGGGCAGATCTTGCCAAGTGCACCAACCAGCTAACACACAAAATATCCTGCCAACCGCCAGACCACAATAGCGCACTTTGTGCTACCCATGCGCTCCGCTGATGAGAGGGTGCAGTGGCGCCTCTTGTTGGTCCGATACGTTGCGATCTCGGAAAAATCACTTAAAATTAAAAATGACATAGCCGGAATTTTCCTACGAAACGTTGAAGCGTTCGTCGGCGACTCTAAAGGTGTTGTGCCTGAAAAATTGACGACTTAATCTTCAAGTTCAAATTTTCTCACGTGCGTCCATACGTGCGTGCTGCAAAATACGGGGTATAACAACATTCTAGGCATACAATGCGCTCGACGAGATCGACTTGCAAAATCGGTACTCGAAATGGCGCACGTCTAAGGTCTGTTGTAATATTCTAAGGTTCGTCATTTTCACCCCAGAGCTTACCTTTCAACTAACGTGATTTCTAACTCATAACTAACACAACGCTATCCGTTCATAGCACGTAACAAAGATCGTCATATCGGCATGCAAAACTCTAGAGGGTTAAGGATATACAGATCTGCTCCTCTCTAATCATAGGCTTGCCAGTATGCATGTAAGGCGATGAACACGCCGCGATCCGGTAAGGCTGCGCTAAGCTGCGGTACCCCCCTATAAGCCACGATCTCTGCGTCCACATGTACGACGGCGCGAGTGAAACAAGCGCCCGATAAAAAACGACATTCCGGGATGGCGCGCCATCGTCTTGGCTGCGGGGGCGTGAATCCTGCGGCTAGAACTTCGTATACACGTGAACGAAGCCTGGATCTACGACCGGCTCGAATACGAGCGTCACGAAGGCGCGGAGGACCACTCTTGCTTTGGCGGAGGTACATAGCTAACTTCTTTGGCGGTCAGCGAAAGTTGCAGGACCTGCGTCTGGCCTCTTATAGCGATCTCGGTCGTTCCAGTGTTCGACCTCTCCAGGTGCCTCGCATCTGGTGCGCGAGCTTGCGTGCGGGCAATGTCCATACACGGTGAAAGCTAAATTGTACAAGCCTCTGCGAGTAATCATCTAGCGGTGGCGTGGCGGTGTACTGCGTCGCCGTATCGGCCCCCTCTTATGGCGGGGACATCCCAGAGCTAATGAGTCGAACTCCACGTTGTACTCTCTGCAGTCCGCTTGCCTCGCGTCAATCGCCGGCGAGCCCTGCCATCTGTGGAGGCGAAGTGTCAAGAAATGCCTTTGAGAACTGCGTCGTATAGTTGGAAGTGCGTTCTCTCCCGAGAGCTCGCGAATCAAACGATCGGCGGTATCACGCGGCCGTCACGAACCTAGGACGGCGACTCGGTCTCAGATGCCTTGATCACTCGCTGACCAGCGTATGGCGGGATGAACTCCTGCGGATCATCTTGAGGCCTCGACCCGTAAAACTCGGCGGGTTCGTCTCGGAAAATCCAGTAGTCTCAGCCCATGCGCTCGGGGTGAACTACGGGTGCTCACAAAGGTGAGCTGCTGCATCCGGCCTATCTGCATGCCCGTACGACCACGGCGATGGCGACCATCTCCTTGTACCCCGTCTCATCTGCTCAGTGTGGGGCCCGGAGGCTCGAGTCTTGTAGTCTCAGACGGCTGCTGCGGTTAAGCTTTCTGCTGGTCTTTGGCGGCGTCGCGAAACCAGCGTCGGAAGCCTGTCTTAGATGCGACGAACTGCGCCCTCGTACTCCTACGTATCTCACTAACGGCTCCTCATTGCCTTGCCATCTGGGCTGCAGGTTGCACTGCGGGCGTGGCGGTAAAGGAAAGGAATCGTCGGAGGGTCGACTTATCACACGGCTACAAGCGCGATCTCGGAATGAGAAGAATGGAAACCAATCCTAAATGTCCTATAGCCTCCACGATTATAGATGTGGTGCACAACACACTAGATAATCAAGACTACTGAACGCGATGCGTAGAACTTCCGAGGACTAAGCGCTCACGATACCACTTTTGTCGCGACCAGAACGGGCGTGTTGGTGCCTACCGGGCACCTAGTGATCTGACGTCGGAGAAAACCGTGAAATAAAACTTTAAACATATAAATAGACATGGATCAAGATGAAAAGCAGGCCAGCAAAGCGGTTGCCTTTACGATATATATATATAACATTTGACCGTTACAGTGCTACAACCACCTGCGCCAGTCACTACGGACCTCTAGATTTTCACAGCAACTATGACGGGAGGGCCCGCCATACCCACTGAATGTACAAGAACCTCTGGACCGGGTAGCATACGAAAAGATAAGCCTCACGAGAAGGCACGGGCTTCCAGCGCTGAAATGTGATCCTAGCGAGGATCGGCAGATGTACTGTGCTTCTGCGGCATGAGCGGCCCCGAAGAGTCGATGCAACGGTACCAAGTATGTGCAAGCTGTAAAAATCACGTAAATGAAATCCTGCTTGATCTATATAAGCGGGGAGCATGTATGATAACCAAACTCTGATTCGCAACATAAGCGATCATGTCGGTCGAGGACTCGCGCCAGAAGTCTTCGCCGTGCGTGCCCATGGAACTCCTTCGCCACTGCCGTGATCTAGGTACAAATCATGTGATCGTATAACATGTCTCGACCCACGTCATGGACCCGATGTAAGCGTGTGGAATCATTCGGTTCATTTCATGAACTTCGATGGTCGGATAGAATACATTCAGGTCCGTCCAGTGGGCCTTGGTGGTCAGTGAAATACATTCGGTTAAATCCATGAACCGCGGTGGTCGAGTGAAATACATTCGGTTCATCCGTGAACGGTGGTTAGTGAAATACATTCACGGTTCGTCCATGAACACGGTGGTCAGTGAAATACATTCGGTTCGTCCGTGAACACGGTAGTCGATGAAATACATTCTGGTTCGTCCACGTGAACCACGGTGGTCGAGTGAAATACATTCCTTGCACGACAAGTCTATCACCGCAAACATAGGCAAGTTACCGCACTTAAAGTACTTTCGTTTTATGACAAGTCAGGGTTTTAACCACAAAAATTACTACGTCACGTTAAATTCCTTTTAAGAGATCATACCTTTTATAAAAGTCACTAGATACTCGTAGTATAAAAAAAATGGTGACTTATATCTTTTAAGTAAACCAAAACAACTTTCATACTTTCCTTTTAAAACCGAGTTAAAAAAATACAATGCCTTCTTTTGGACCAAAACACTTCTCTTTAAAAAGTCAAGTTACCACATTTAAACGATGATAAAACCATACTTTTGTTTTCATAAAGTCGTTATAACTAACTTCCCATAAAGGCATTATAACACTTTATGTTTTAAACAATTAAGACAAAAGAATGCCTCCTTTTCCACTAGAGTTCCAGTTTGCCTAATTTCAATTACTCAAGTCTCTTTATTTTAGAAAAGTTTCATAGTTCAATGTCTTAATCTCTTTTAAAGCAATTAGTAACATATGCTATGGCGAGTAGGTTGTCTTGTTCATAAATCTTATTAAGCGGCCGTGATCTAGGAAATGTAATATCATTTTGTCTAAATGCCAAGCACTGCGGATGGAGGTTTCTCTGGTTTTAATAATGCATTATTGATACGTTTCCTTTATTATGACTGCGGTGGTTTGTCGATACATTTCGATTTCAAATCAGTAAAACATTATTCCTTTTAAAAACCACGTGCTTATTACTCACGAATGAGGTTTCACACAAAACTCATATTAATTCATTTAAGTTAAGTCTCTTATCTTATAAGATGAAGTCTCTTAACCACAAATCGATAAACCATTTTCTTTACCTCTGCTTAAGGCGTTATACCTAACTCCAAAGCTAGTATAACTCTTTTTAAAACCTTTAAAACCAGTGTTACTCTTCTTTCCAAAAATGGTTTCTTAACTCTTGTGACCTACTTGAAGTTTCTTATTATTAGGGCTTAAGTCGAAAGACATGGCGAAATTAAGCTACGTTCAATTAGCACACGTCGTCTGCAAAATACAATATATTAATCGAGCTTAAGTCAAAAGACATTTTCGTACTATATATATCTTCATTTAGATATCATGCTCAAGAGTATAGGAAGAATCGCATACCTCGCGACGATTATAGACTATAACAAGCGCTCATGTATGCAGGTAGCCTTGCCGCGCTTCCAGTAGTTCGTACTGCTCGCGAACATTCAACCAATAAGGTTATAATTGCGTATAATCTGATCTATGTAATAAACGGGTTTAAATCTTCTATTCTAATATTCTTACGATGTGATTTGATTCGAGTCTATACCTTAATATCCCTTATTACAGTTCAATTCTCTTACATGAATCTTATATTCGTTTCTGCTACAACTACGGTATGTAATTCCCAATTACAATAGAAGGGCCGATGAAGTATTTACCTCGATGAGCCCAAAATTATCCAAGTTTAACGTCGATCACGAGCAGCGTTAAGCTCACTACTCAGAGTGCTCGACCCGGCTCCAAACAACCGCTTAAGTTCTACTGGCTTACACTTAACAC